>VSMD01067727.1:0-65843 GCA_008750895.1 Mirza zaza
GTGATATAGCACATCTTATATTTTCCTGGTTAGAGCTGGAACCAATACTACTAAGTGAAGTATCCCAAGAATGGAAAAACAAGCACCACATATATTCACCAGCAAACTGGTATTAACTGAGCAGCACCTAAGTGGACACATAGGTACTACAGTAATAGGGTATTGGGCAGGGGGGAGGGGGGCAGGGGGCGGGTATATACATACATAATGAGTGAGATGTGCACCATCTGGGGGATGGTCATGCTGGAAACTCAGACTTGTGGGGGGAGGGGGGGAAAGGGCATTTATTGAAACCTTAAAATTTATGCTGAAATAAAAAAATGCAAAAAAATAAATAAAAAAATAATAAAATTGCAAAAAAAAATAGAAGTTACTGAATAGCAAAACATTAATGTGTCTCAGTAAATTCCATAGCAGTTTCAGTACATGAGTTCATATTGTTAGAAATATTAAACTTTCCTCTAACACTTATCTTACCAGTCTTACATTATGTACTGTTTATACCCACCCCAGTACTAAGAATTAAAAATACCCAATAATCTGTAAAAATCAAAAGCATCAATAAGAGTTTTCCTCACTGAGATTAAAATATTAAATGAAATATTTAATTGAGGACTGTATTCAATTATATTAATTATATTAACACTACTCTGCATCATTAAATTGAACTGTACTTTGTCTTCTTTTTAATAAAATCTAAGCCATTTTGTTGTTGTAAAAAAAAAAAGAAAAAGAAAAACAGTACATATATAAAATAGTTATGAATACATGGCTATATTTAGGTGTGTCAAGTTACATAATATAGCATGAAGTTTTCAAAATGAAGGTTAAAACTAATGTTTTAGGAGTTTAGAAAATTATTCCATCAATGTTTGTCTGGTTTATAAATAATGATTTTTTTAAAAAAAATCTCTTACTATATTACCATGATTTGATCCTTTTAAAAATCATAAACACAAGTTATTTAGCAGGTGTTTTATAGGCCTTTGTTTCCATTGCTATTAACTGTTTATTAGCAAATCATGAAAATGCTTATTTACATGTGGGCTTAGTATATGGAAGTTCTAAATCATGTATCAACAATATATCAACTCTAGAGGCACATATTTATTCCTACCTAAAGTTAAATGATATGCTTATTTAAAATGTTTTGAAATACATATGATGGTATGTAGATTTGGCAAAGTCTGGAGATAGTTTTCAAATGTCTGAAGTTTGGTGACCTGAACTAAAACAAGTGCCAGTAGCATGGTGTGGGCTTTAAAAATGTGAAGGGTGAAGTAAGCTGACCTAAAGACTGCCTTAATAACATTTACTTCCTCTAAGAGTGATTTGGAAGAACCAGTTTAAATCTTGTGGCCAAAGGGACAAAATGGTAGGTTAACTCATTTGTGAGAGCGCTTCCAACATGTGAAGTACAAGACAGGTATCAACTCTGAATGTCCCAGGACATAGCTCTTTAAGCATCATTGGAATGGGGCTCAATATGGAAGAATGTGCATTTCACATGGAGCTGATCATATTTTCAGTGCCTGGGGAAAGCTTCCAAGCCTTCTTCTTTGCCTCACATATGAAATGAGATACCAGGAGATTCTGTGTTAAAAGTGTCAATGTTTTTTTACCTTTGAAAGGTAAAGCTTCTTATATAAAAGGTTTGTGAATCCCTTAAGGACACTAAGAGAAGAATCCCTTCAGTTTTACCAGTTTAAATGCAAAAATTCACTAACACTATTATGACTACAAACAGACTATATGCTATACAGGGAAAATGTTTATAGGGAAATCTTAATTTTCATATCATTCTCCCCATCCAAATAAATGGAAGTTCAATTCATGAGCCATATATGGTTTGTATAGAAGTAGTTTTTCACGAGTAGAAAGTTATGAAAAAAGAAAATTAAGTAGTTTAAATGTTACTTCACCTAAAATATTTATTCTTAAATTATTTTTACTTAAAAATATTTGTATACTTATAATTACATTCTTCAAAAGCAATAGGTTGATAATATTTAAGATGTAATCTACTTTTTCTAATACTCATTAGGTCAAATTAATTTCTCAAAATTTTTCATTATACTTAAATATATTTATCATGCTATCTATTGAAATTTTTGTTAATAAACAATATTAAAAGTAATCACTTGGTCTCTTGACATTTATAAGTGATTCCTATGTACCCAAATTTGCGAAACACTAATCTCTACAAAAAGGAAAATGTAAAAATTTAATTTATGAAATAGCCCTTTCCTTCCCAACCAAAAAGTCTAGGGAGGAAAATGGGAGGAAAATATATATAGGTAAAGCAGGTCTGAGTGTAAACAGTTTGAAATTATTAAATTTAGCACTCTTGAGGTAAGACAAATAGATACTTCTACCTATTGTTTTCCAGTTTATGCCTTTAATTTCATTTATTGTCTAATTTAAATGACTGGTCTATGCAAGAAAAAATTAATTGATAGTAGAGACAATAGCATAATCATATGGTTTCTGATATTAGGATGAATGTCTCTTCTTTTTATGTTAAGTAAATGCCTGCTGCTATGCTGAGGTATATTTATATAATTATGTTAAGACTTACCAATCAATTCCTACTTCATTCAAGGTTTTATGATACAAACAGATGTTGGATTTTGTAAAAGAAAATGTCTGCTGCTATAAAAATTATGTTTTTTCTTAGCTCTATTAATATGGAACATATCAAAAGATTTTCTAATAAGGGATTCATCTTAATGTGCTCTTGAATTCGACTTTTTAATATTTGAATATTCATAAATGAAATTGAACTATGACTATTATTTTTTGTTGCAATCTTTGTTTCAAATTTTAGATAAATATTTTATTATAAAATGAATTTGAGAGATTTCCTTCTTTTTCTATGATCTGGAACAGTTTAACATCAGAATGATCTTATCTTAAGTGACTGGGTAAAATTACTCTGTAAAATCTTTGAGTCTAATGCATTTTTTGGGGGAAGGCTCTTTTACAACTTATTTCATTTCTTATATTGTAAATAGTCTGTTTAGACCTTATTTCTTTACAAGAGTTAATTTTGTTAAGTCTATCTTTAAAAATTTGCTTCATTTAGGTTTTTAAAACTATTTTGGATAGTTATCTGAAATAGTCTCTATGTTTTTTATTTTCTCTGTTTTGATATCTATTTTCTCTTTGTCATTTCTAAATTTGTATGTTTATGCTTTTACTCCTTTTTTTCTTTAGTTTATCATACATATCATTTTATTAATTTTATCAAAGATTCATATGTGAGATTTATTTGTTGCTTACATATTCTTTGGTTTGTTTTTGTCTCATTAATTTTTACTTTTTTACTCCCTCTCTTGATTTACTTAATTGCCCATATTTTAGTTTTAATAATTGTTCTAATAGCTTTATTTTTTATATTTTCATTGATATAGGTATTTAATGTTACCAGTTTTATTCTACGATTAACTTAGCTGCAGCCCAAAATTCTAAATGTCCTGTTTTCAAAAAAATAAAATAAATATCCTGAAATAAATTTTTAAAAAGTAAAAAAAATATATATATATAAAATGTCCTGTTTTTATTATCATTCTATGAAGGTACTTTCTTAATTTTGTTTTGTATTTCCCTTTTGACTTGAAATTTATATATTTAGCACACCTTTAAATTTTTGGTTGGAAAGTCTCTTTTAAAAATTATTTTATAATTTCCCACAGAAAATGTTATTTGATTTATTAGCATACTTTGTTGGTTAATATAAAGCTACATTTTGTAAATGCTTCATATTCACTTGAAAAGAAGTTTATCCTTTTTTATTGAAGTACCTAGTTGGATATATATCCATGATCAACTTTACTGATTATTTGTTTAGTTCTTATACATACTTTCCAACTCTTTATCCACTAAAGCAGGCTTGGATTATGAAAGATATGTTAAATTCTACTAATCAGTATGTTTCTGTTTCTTTCTTTCTGCAAATGTAGATTTTACCTCCCAATACTTGTTGCTACATTATATTTTACATGAATATTAATAGTGTGTTGTGATTGTAACATGTAACTTTTAGCATGATAAGATGTCATTTTTGTTTCTTTTATGCTTTTACAACTGAATTTTAGCTCAGCAGATATCAAGATAAAATTCTAGCTTTTTTATTTGCATTTATTTGTTTATAGTCTAAATTTTTATTTTTAATCCTGCTTAATCTCTTTGTATTATGATGTTGCAATGTTGAAATTTGGTTTTTAAAACAATCTAAAATACTATATTTTTAATAGGTCAAATTCTTTAATATTAGCCCATGTGACCTATATGTTTAGTTTCAGTATTTTAACATTATTTTATATGTATTCAAATATTTCATACTCATCTTTTGTTAGCAAATAATTTGAAGTCCAAATGTATAAGAAATATTTCAACTAGGCATATGCATTTCTTCAAAATCTCTGCGATTTTTTAACAGAAGATAAGAAATGTCAAGGATATATATATATATATATATATATATATATATATAAACTACTTACATTTGAGGTGGAAAATAATGATTCAATGTAATATCATTGCTATTCCCATTTGCCATCAATTATTTAACTTTGTGAATCTTTGCAGACTTTTACAAGTGAAGAACTTGCTGCTTTGAGCCTGATTATTTTTTAATCTGATTATTCACAGCTTGCTAATTTGTAATTGGGCTTTTACAACTACAAAACTTCCAGATTTCAGAAAAAACTAATTTATTTTTTTTCTTTGCTTAATTGTAGTGTTCACACTCAAAACAGTAGAGTGAGATGACTTCTAGTGGGTTTTGTGCAGTGTTCTGGAACCAATAAAATATATTATTGATTGCCTAATGAAAAGCACCATGTTCATACAAATTTACTGTGTCTGGGCAGGGATACAACTGGTACTTTTATTCTGTTTAGAGAATCACTTGCCATTTTACCAGGCTCTATTGGTACATATTAAGTATGCTTTAAATTAGGTTGGGGTTACCTACAGGGAACTTCGTAAGGTGCTCTTATCCTTTTCCTTTCCTGCAGAGCTACCCATTGCTTCTAATTTAGCCCAACATCATCAGAATTAATTATGATTGAGTGCTATGAAAATTGAAACAAAGTACAAGTTAAGTCCCTTTGACTCTCTTAAAATTATGAAGTAGAGTCATATATTTGACCACATTATTATGTAAGGTTTAAGCAAACTGACTGGATAGGCAGATTGAATTTGCTGACTTAAAAATCAGAATTGGAAGGAAAATATCTAGAAAAGAGATAGTTACCAAAATCTGAACTTAGCAAAATTGAAAGCAAAATTATGAAAATATTTTCATTTCATTAGAACTCTGGACGAATCTCCTCAAAATATAGTCAATGTAGAGTTGTCACAATTGGGAGAATAAAAAGGAAATGGTGGATTTGTCATTGACTCTCATGAATACATAGTCTAGTAGGACTTATATGACATTAGACACAGTCAAGTAATGATTTAAAATAGCATTGGTATTAGTCAGAGAGGTCTAGGAGGCTATCTACAGTAACTAATATCACCCATATCTCTGTGCTGTTAAACAACAAAGGTTTGTTGTTCACTTATGCTACCTTTTTAATGCAGGTTGGCAAGAGGCTCTGTTCACCATAGTTAATACAGGAACTAAGCTGTATCAGATGCAATTACACTGACAAGTAATTCCATTCCAGAAGTGACAAATGTCTCTTCTGCCCACAACTCACTGACACAGCCCTACCCACCCATGAGGGGCCAGTGATTTCAGTCCTTCTATGTTCCAGAAGTTACAAGAACAATTAAGATTTATTGAAGAATCCTAATGGCTGCCAGAGTACCTAATGATGAAATTGAGTGGGACACATTGACTAACATTTGAGAAAAGACACAATTGAAACATTAAACTCTCTTGTTGTTCTTCAACAAAAACCTTATTGTCATCTATGTTGTTCTAGATACTGTTTTCAAATACTTTAAATTAATAGAAAGATACATATAACATGCAATTGAGAAACAATGTGTCACTTATATTAGGAAATCTGAAAAGGCACAGTTATTGGACTATTCATAGCTAGACCAGTTCACAAATATTAATACTATTGAAAGTAAAATGATCTGGTGCTTTAAAACTACAGTACTGCTTTCATGGGCAACAGAATTCACTGTCTAACTTGTGGTGCCAGGAATATATCTCTCCATACTCTGGATTTGGGAAGAGGCAGACAGGAGTTTTGCACAGCTCTATGTCAGTAGTAAGAGATGTGATGGATGTGGAGGGGTAAAATCAAGAGTGAGGGTTCCAGTGAAGAATTAATTTTTTTTAACCTTTTCTAGCATTATATTGAAAATTAACAAACTCTAGCTGGTGGTGACAAACTCTAGCAGTGTTTTTAGAGATTAGACTGATTACACCAACACTATTACAGTTGCTTAATGCACGGTAGTCACTTAGATGGATTAGAATGTATGATTTGTTTGATTGCTTTTAAATTAATAAATGCTATTTTCATTCTGGGGCATAACTCCTTTTCTTTCAACTGCCACTATCTGGTATCCCAATCAGGGTTACTTTATCTAATATATAAACAATACAGAAGATGGATGGCTCTTTGAGTATATAAAGTATGGAAGAATGATTTGTTTAAATCTTAAACATAGACTTTGATTTACTTTTGTGTGTCCAGAGAGTTTTTCACATTAGCTCATGTTGAGGAGTAGGATAAGGTCTCCAGAGTTGTTCAGAGTAGGAGAAAGATAAATTTGTGTAAAGAAGAAAGGATTTAAAATGGAGTGTGATGAGACGATGAAGTTGTGCTATGAGAAACAGTTTGTCTTTCTTCTTCCTGCTCTATTGCCCTTCACCTGTGATGCTTAGTACCTCTACATAACACACCAGATTAAGATTTCAAAGAACTCTGGAATGTGTGAGGGTTCCAGTGAGTCCTGAAATAAAGGCAAGAAGGAGGTCCTCCATTATAACATTGTGGAAGGAAGGGAGACTTTCTACAGGAAGCTGGTGAGGGTGGTATACTGGGGTAAACAGCATCCTCTCAAATTTCATGTCTACCTGGAATGTTGGTCAAAATGTGATCTTATTTGGAAACAGGGTCTTTGTCAATGTAATCGGTTAAGATGAAGTCATAATTAGGTCCTTAATTCAATATGATTGGGGCCTTTATGCAAAGAGGAGAAGATCCAGACAGACAGAGACACACACAGGGACAAATGTTGGAGGGATGCTGCCATCAGCCTGAGGCCACCTGGAGCCAGGAAGAGGCAAGAAGAATTTCTCCCTAGAACCTTCAGAGGGAGCATGATCCTGATAACACCTTGATTTTGGAGTTCCAGCTTCCAGAACTTTGAAAGAATACATTTTTATTGTTTTAGGTTACCTAGTTTGCGGTACTTTGTTATAGCAGTCTTAGGAAACTAATACAGGTAGATACTTCTGGTCACGTAGTATGTGTAAATCAGTGGCTAATTCTACTTTTTGAATACTCCATCTGATTGTCTTCAATTTATTTTCTAAGTTCTAATGCTGGTTTATTGATTGATTGATACAGTAAATGGACTACTACTGTATGTGTATGTTGCTTGTATGTGTGAAAGACAATATATAAATTTGCACAGTACCTCTAAATAGGTGGTTTTATGTATTATTAGTTAATATATCCATGAATGGTACAAATGAGGATTATAGAAGCAAAAATTTCATTTCTGAACGATAAAAGCAGACAGCATAAAAGAAAGAGTACAAGAATAAGAATCGGAGACTTGGGTTTCGGTGTCGCCACTACTATTTATATGTGCATGACTTTAGGCAAACCACAACATTTTTCCACATCTGTAATCAGATAATAAAAATGTCAGGCTTTCTATCTCACAAGATTGTTTAAAGAATGAATGAACATACTTGAACTACTTTATTACAGCGTACGGTAATATGAAGTTTATTATATTTATTAGAAATTATTTAAGAAGGTACTTGAATAAAAAATATATAACTTACATTTGCAAACAATATTTTCTGGTATGATGGCAAATTACCTCTCAGTGTGCCTGTCTTAATGACTTAGAGAGAAACTTATCAGGAATAAAATTATTTTCATATTTCAAGGTGTTATTTTTGAAAGATCATTCTAGAGTCATTTTGCAGACTTGAGAACAAGGGAATGAGTGGCATCGGTAATTTGTAACTTTGATTGTCTTCACAGTCCACAACAAGGGACTAATGATGCACAAAATCTACGTCTTTTTCACACTTCATAGAAACCTGTCTCAAAAGTTCTATGTCAATAATGAGAACATATCTTTCTAAACTGCTTGTTAAGAAAACTGAAGAGAGTGGTTCTGTTATTCAGGGATTACCTAGGAGAACAGATGAGATGTCAGGCTAGTCATCTGGTTGCTCTGTTGATTGCAGAGAAGGCAATTTTCCTTGTTCATTTTTAGACTTTTATCAATTTCCACAGACAACATGAAAAAGGAAAAAAAAAAAGCCAGCGATATCTTCATGCATGTAGAATTAAGAAAATTTATGGACATTGGTACTTTTCAAAAGATAATTTGTCTTCGTTTCTGTCATTTTGTGTGTACTACTGCCATTTGACACCTGCAGATTTTGGCTTGGCCTGTATTTAGCAGATGCACACTTCATCGCACGTGGGTATGGTTTTTATGCACTTCCCTTCACAAGCCTCCCCCCACCCCTTGGGAAAGAGCTGACTATTGCCTTTATCCTGTGCATTTCTTTAAAATTATACTTTGTGTTTGATTTCTGTTCATTAATTTTGTCATTGAAAAATTCAGCCTCTCTACTCCACCCTTTTAAAATCTAGGATTCAATATTATTTATCTCCTTTTTCCTCCCAGCTATTTCTTTTTATTTTCATGGAAGGGAGTTGTAAAGTGCAACAGAATGAGTAGGAAATCGATGCATACCTCACTGGTTGAAATCTCCATTATGGCTCTTTAATATATTTAATAACACGGGGATAATTAAGTGGCATTTAATGTCAACAGATTTTATTTAAAATGCAATTCTTTATGTTTTTCATAATTCGGTTTGAACTCTACAGACACCATTTGTTTCATGCTTTATGAATTTTAAACACATACATAAAACTATAATAATACATTATTAAAATATGAAAATATTGATACCATTAGCTAAACTTAAGCTGCATCTAAGAGGAGCAGAGTGCTTTATCAAGAATATGTGATGTTTGCTGGCCATTATTCTGTCTTCTTTTGCAAAGTTTCTATTCATGTCCTTTGCCTACTTTTTAATGGGGTTGTTTGATTTTTTTCCTGTTAATTTTCTTAAGTTCTATATAGATTCTTGTTATCAGCTCTTTTTGGATGTTTAACATGCAAATATTTTCTCCATTCTATAGGTTGTCTATTCGCTCTAATGATAGTTTCCTTGGGTGTTCAGAAGCTTTTTAATTTGATCAGGTCAAATTTATTTATCTTTGTTGCTGGTGTGATTGCTTTGGGAGTCTTCTTCATAAATTCTTTGCCTAGGCCTATGTCTATAAGAGTTTTCCCAATCTTTTCTTCTAGAATTCTTAAGGTTTCATGCCTTAGGTTTAACCCTTTGCACTCGGATGTCGAGTGTGACTCGACACGGTTAGCATCGGTAGTAGCTCGTATGTCGAGCCACACTTGACACGCAGTTTCACCACGGGGTGAAGGGGGATTTTTGTCTATTTTTCCAGTATCTTTTCTTGTTTTCATTAGCATGAAAGGACAAGTAAAATGTAAATACAGAGATGATACACTAACTTCCAGTGGTAGATTATTATCCACTAATTTAGAGCAACATTTAGATGGAAAGCTCCATATAATCACACCTCACCCTAACAAAAAGCACAAAGATTGTGTTGTTTGTTGAAACAGAAAAATCAAAGGAGGAAGAAGAGAGACAATTTATATTTGCGAAACATGTGAATGTAAACCAGGTCTTCATGTGGGTGAATGTTTCAAAAAATATCACACCATGAAAAATTAGAGAGATTACAATTACTCTTTGAATGTATCAAAAATTTGAAATATAAAAAAATCCAAATAAATAAGTTTGTATGAAAAGAAACTCCAGTTTTTTTATTCTACTGCTGTGCTTTGTAAAATCTGGGGTATTTAAAAAATAAATCCTGAGTAGAATAAAGGAATCGAGAAAAAAGCAAGCGAGTGCAAAGGGTTTTAAATCTGTTATCCATTGTGAGTGAATTTTTGTGAAAAGTGAGAGGTGTGGATCCAGTTTCAATCTCTAATCATCAGGGAAATGCAAACTCAAACCACAATGAGATATCACTTAACTCCAGTGAGAATGGCTTTTATCAAAAAGTCCCAAAACAACACATGCTGGCGTGGATGTGGAGAGATAGGAACACTCTTATCCTGCTGGTGGGACTGCAAATTAGTACAACCTCTGTGGAAAGTAATTTGGAGATATCTCAAAGAACTAAAAATAGAAATACCATTTGATCCAGCAATCTCACTACTAGGCATCTGCCCAAAGGAAAAAAAGACATTTTATAATAAAGACATCTGCATTCAAATGTTGATGGCAGCACAATTCAAAATAGCAAAGATGAGGAAACAACCCAGTGCCCATCAATACATGAGTGGATTAATAAAATATGGTAAATGTATACCATGGAACACTATTCGACTGTAAAAACCAATGCTGATCTAGCACTTTTTATATTATTCTGGGTGGAGCTAGAGCCCATTCTTCAAAGTGAAGTATCACAAGAATGGAAAAACAAGCACCACATGTACTCACCATCAAATTGGTATTAACTGATGAACACTTAAGTGCTCACATGGAAGTAGTATTCATGGGGTGCTGGGCAGGTACGCAGTGGGTGGAGGGGATAGGTAAACTCACAACTAATGGGTGCGGAGCACACTGTATGGGGGATGGGCATGCTTGTAGCTCTGGCTTGGGCGAGGCAAAGGCATTATATGTAACCAAGATGGCTGTACTACATAATATTCTAAAATTAAAAAAAAATAAAATAAATAAATTAAAAAAGAATATAAGAGATTTAATACGTAGTTTGAAGTAACTAAACAAACTGTATATGTGTGAATTTTTACATTAAAGATCCTTATAAATTTGTCTTCTTTTCTTAAAAATTAAGCTACTTTATAGCTAGTGTGGTAAAAAAAAGAAAGTAAATCTAAAAGTAACATATAGAAAACTGTAAGGCTTTTCAGAAAAAAATAAAGCATATGCAAAAGAAATGAAATAGATATGGGGATGTGAAGACATGACCAAGGAAATAACTTTCCCTGGCCTGGTGGGAGTAAGTGGAAATAACCATACATTGTGTTCTTTCCTATTTTAATTGCAAAAATTCATCATAACATATGGGAGAACTGATCAATAGTAATTACTACCAATGAATAATATTTTAAACAAAAATATAGCTTAGAGTTAGTGGCTTATATTCAAGAGTCAGCTTGGAGATGGTAAAGTTATCTGCCAGTTTTTGAATTCCTCAGGGATTCTTGTCAAGGATTTGATCCAAAATGCACTTAGGGTCTTCGTTTGATTGTCCTGGGTTCTGAAATCCTTTGGTAGCACAGGACTGGCACAACCAGCACACTCCTTCACTGAGTGCTCTGATTTAAGGTGTTTAGCTGTGACTAGGACAGTCTGAGGCAGTAAGGCTGAGTGGTGAAAAGGTCAGCTCTGGAGTCAGATGAGCCTAAAAACAAATGTCTGTGCCTCCACTCACTACCTGTGTGACCTTGGACAGTTTGTTAACCCGTCTACACTGTATCATAAGGTGGTTGTAAGAATGAAGCAGTTAGCTCAGTGCTCAGCATAAAGAGAATTCTCAAAAAATATTGGTGTTTATTGTTATTTTTATTGTTACCTGACATCAATTAGTCTACAAATAATAATTTGTTAATCAGCTCATTAACTTAGGCTAAGCATATATAAGGATCACCTCCATACTAAGCATCATATCAGTTCGTGTTCTAGTTATTAACTAGGCAATAAGCTAGTTAGTCTTACAATTGCCTACACCTTTGTGTCCCTTACAGGTTCAAAATTCCATGTTTACTTAATTTGAAGAGTAAAAGCTATATGGCCTGGGTCATGGCTGTGAGATATTATGCTTATAAACCCTCAATTTAAGGAACAAAGGAACTGAGTTTCTCTTAATGAAGCTCTGTTGTGTTTCAGGGAAATAGAGAAAAACAGGACTGTATTTAAAATGATTTCTTGGGATCTGATTTCAGGATTTATACTTAAGACCCTATTCGGAAACAAACAAACAAATATGACTATGTATATGTGTGTTTGCATGTTTGTAAACACATATATGTCTGTGTATATATATGTAGACATATATGTATTTACAAACATGCAAACACACATATATATAGTCATATTCTAATTTGCAAACAACTTATTAAAAGTTGAAATTCACAACTGGCAAATACTGAGCAAATTGATGTTTAATTTATTAAACATTTCTGCAAATATTTAGTGACTGTCTACTATGTGTCAGATATTCTTTTAATGACCTGGAAATATAGCAGGTCATTAAAGCTGTGGACAAACAATTGCCCGCTCTTATAAAGTTTATATTCTGATGGCAAATTGAGAAACCATAACCAAGTAAACAAATGCATATGTAGTATAACAGCTAAGTGCTTTCTGAAAAGCATATCATAAAAGAAGATAGGAAATGGTAGGAGAGATGAGATGGGTTGCTAACTTATGCAGAAAGGCACTTATGAATAGGTGAAATTTGGGACCATTCCTAAAAGAAATGAGAAAGCTTGGGAGCGCTGAGGATACCTGAAAGAAGGCTTTTTCAGGTGGAGGAAAAAGACAGTGAATCTCATATGGAAAGAGCAAAAGACAAATAACATTGAATGAGGTCAGAGTGGTTAGGTGACATTCAGAGGTTAGGTGACATTCAGATTTTGTAGGTCCTTGACAGGCAATGAAGGTATATGGCTTTTATTCTTATGGTGAGCCCATGAAGGCCAAAGCACTGGGATAATTCTTACATTTTATCATTTATTTATTTTCATTTTTTCCCTCTTCTTCTTCTTAAGCTATTATTCACAGATGAGAAAAATAGATTTTAAGGTTGCATATTTATAAAGTTTTGATAATTTTAGACAACAAAACCACACCAACCAAACTTACAACCAGTCTATATTCTCCCCTCAAATTCATGGGCTAGTACTAATAGTATAGAGGACTCTCAAACTCACCACTAAAGTAAAAATCACTTAGTAAAAAATATTTAAAAGATTTAAACAGTTCATCAAAAAAGATATACAAACTTAAAATAAGAACATATATGGAAGTTCAACTTCTTCAATCATTAGGAGAATGCAAATTAAAACCTCAGGGAAAAACTCCCACATTCTTATTAGTAGTTTGTTCCTTTTTATTGATGAATTGTAGACCATTTTTTTATCAGCTTATCAATTGATAGACATTTGGATGTTTTTTATTAGTGGCTATTATAAATAAGGCTTTGAGAAACATTCATATACAAATCTTTGTGTGGACATAGGCTTAATTTCTCTTGTATAGATACTTAGGAGAGAATTAGTGGGTCACATGGTAAAGTTCTATTTAACTGTCAAAGAAACTTCCAAACTGTCTTCCCAAATTGTCTGAACAATCTCACTAGAAATAAATACAATCTTACCAGAAATAAACGTGGGTTCGAAGTTGTCCACATCTTTGCCAAATGCTGGTTAATCTCTGCTTTTCTAAATTATAGCTCATATTAGTTTCCTATAACCACATAACAAACGACCACACACTTAGCAGCTTAAAACAACACCCATTTTTTACCTCATATGTTTATAGGTCAGAAGTAGAGGCAGTCTCCTGTGAATTCTCTGCTTAGGGTATTACAATGGCCAGAGTCAAGCCATCCACAAAACAGTTTTACCTGAAGGGCCCTGGTGAAAAATCTGCTTCCAAGCATACAAAGATGTCTGAGGTCCCTGATTCCTTGCTGGCTAGCTAGGGGATAGTCTTTGCTTTTAGAGGCTCCTCACATTCGGTTTTATGTAACCCCTCTCAGTCTTCAAATCAGCAACAGTGTGTCCAGTCCTCACACTTCACATCCTGCTGACTTCCTTCTTTTTTTTTTAACTAGCAAAAGAAAATTTTCTGCTGTTTAAAGGTCTATATGATTAGATTAAGACTAATGGGATAATCTAATTTTTGCAATGTAACATTATTATGGTATCTTATTGTGGTTTTAATTTTTATTTTCCCAATGATAATGATGTTGAGCAACTTTTTATGAGCTTATTAACCATTTGTACATCTTCTTTGGTGAAAAGTTTATTCAAATCTTTGCTCATTTTAAAATTGATTTGTTTTCTTATAAATGACTTCTAAGTTTCCTTTAAATGTATTCTAGATACAAGCCCTTCATCAGATATATGATTTGCAAATATTTTTCCCAGTCTGTGACTTGTATTTTTATTTACTTAATGAATTATTTTGAACCACAGCATTTTTAAATTTTTATAGAGTCCATCTTATATTTTTTTGAGAGATAATGCTTTTTTTTGTATTGATCTGAGAAGTTTTTATTTAACTCACAGTTACACAGATTTTCAGCTATGTTTTTGTTTCCTAAAAGTTTTATAGTTTTTCTCTTCCATTTAGATATATGATATATTTTTAGGCACTCTTGATTTATATACGAAATAAGTATGTAAATTCTTCATTTGTTTGTGGATATTCAGTTGTTCCAGCATGATTTATAGAAAAGACCATTCTTTCTCCTTTGAATTACTGAGTCATCTTGTTAAACATCAATTGTCCATAAATTTATTTCTAAACTCTCAATCCTGTTCCATTACAATATTAGCATCATCTACTCAACTACAACAGTCTTATTTACTGTGGGTTTGTAGTGTGCTTTGAAATTGGAAATTATAAGTAAGTCCTCCAACTTTGCTTTAATTTTTATCTATTCTAGATTCTTTGTCTTTTCATATCAATTTTTAAATCAGTTTATTAATCTTTGCAAAAATGGTTGCTGGGATTTTTTAGAGATGATATTGCCTACATAGATCAACTTGGTATAATTGCCATCTTAGCATATTGAGTCTTCTAATCCATGAACGTGGAAAGTGTTTCTGTTCATTTAAATATTCTTTATTTTTTTCTCAGAAAAGTTGAATTTTGCAGTGTTAAATTTAAATTTATTCCTAAGTAATTTTTGATGCTATGTAAATGGAGCTCTTTTCTGACTTTCACTTTTGTGTTGTTCATTGTTAGTTTATAGAACAATTGATTTTTCTCAATTTTTTATTGTGCTAAAATATACATAATATTTACCATCTTAACTTTTAAGTGTACATTCCAGTGGTACTAAATACATTCAGAATGTTGTGCAACCATCATCATCATTCATTTCCAAAATATTTTTCATCTCAAAAACTGAAACTCTATATTCATTAACAATAACTCTCCATTCCTCACTTCTCCAGCCCCTGGCAATTCTACTTGCTGTCTTTATGATTTTGACTAATCTAAGTATCCGAGATAAATGGGATAATGCAATATTTATCTTTTTGTCATTGGCTTATCTCACTTAGTATAATATCCTCAAGTGTCATCTGTGTTGTAGCATATGTCAGAGCTTCATTCCTCTTTAGGGCTGAATAATATTCCATTGCATGTATATACATGCAGCACTCTCTCCATATCCATGGAGGATTTGTTCCAGATCTCCCCAGATACCAAAGTTCACAGTTGCTAAATCATCTAATACAAAATGGTGAATGGTGGAATATTTGCATATAACCTACACACATCCTCCTGTATACTTTAAATCAGTTCTATTATATATAATACCTAATATTAATACAATGTAAGTGCTAAGTAAATAGTTGTTATATGGTATATTTGGTTATGTTATCTTTTATTGTTGTATAGCATTTTTTGTTATTTTTAAATAAATACTATTGATCTGTGGTAGTTGAATCTGTGGATGTCAACTCATGAATATGGAGAGACAACTGTACCACATTTGACTTATTTATTTGTCCATCAATGGAAATCTGGATTGCTTCCATGTTTTAGCTATTGAGGATAATATCTCTGTGAGACAGTGTTTTCAATATCTTAGGGCATATGGCTGGGAGAAGAATTACTGATTGTATGATAATTCTATTTTCAATTTTTTGAGAAACTACCATACTTTTATCGCAATTGCTATACCACTTTACATTCCTACTATCCCTGCACACGTGTTCCAATTTTTCCACATCCATACCAACATTTGTTATTTTCAATTTGTGTATTTTTTTTCATAGCAGCCACTTTGATGGCTGTGAGTCGGCATCTCACTGCAGTTATTATTTGCATTTCCTTAATTATTACCGATGTTAAGCATACTTTCATCTACTTATTGGCCATTTGTGGGCCTTCTTTGGAGGAATGTCTATTTAAGTCTTTTGTCCATTTTTGAATCATGTTGTTTGTTTTTCTGTTGTAGAGGTTTACATTTGATTTTTGTATATTGATTGTGTATCCTGTAACCTTGCTTCACACTCTTCAGCTAGATTAGCTTTTCTTAAATATTTTGGGATTTTCTACACTCAAGATCATGTTTTCACTAATCAAGATAGTTTCATTTCTTCCATTTTATACTCTTACTTTTTTTTTTCCTGATTGCACTGACTAGAACTCCCAATACATTCTTAAATGAAAGCAAAAAGAGTAAATATTGGTGCCATATTCCTAATCTTAATGAGAGAATATATAGTCTTTCAGCATGAAGTATGATGTTGCAGGTTTTTCATAGATGCCATTTATCATTGCAGATTGGAGAAGTTTCTTTCCATTAGTTTGTTGAGAGTTTTTTTTTTTTTTTTCTTTAAATCATGAATAGGTCTTAGATTTGTTATTATGCATTTTCTGTGTTTATCGAGATAAGCTTCGGTGCTTTGTTCTTTATTAGATTGATATTGATTAATCAATATCCTAATAGTAAACCAGCCTTATATTCTTAGGATAAATTCCACTTGGTTATGATGTATATTTTTTTATATGTTGCTGAATTTGGGTTGCTAATATTTTGTTGAAAAATGTTTTGTCTCTATTCATGAGAGAAATTATATATAGTTTTCTTTTATTGTGATATTTTTGTCTGGCTTATCATTAGGACAACTCATAGAATGAGTTGAGAAAGTGTTGTAGCCTTTGAAATTTTTAAGAGTTGATGTGATTTGTTATGTTTATCAAAAATATTTAATAGAATTTACCTGTAAAGTAACTTGCATATTAGTTTTTCTTTGTCAGAAGCATTTTAAATAACAACTTAACTCCTTTACTTGCTATAAGTCTATTCAGATTTTCCATATCTTCTTTTGCCAGTTTAGATAGTGAATTGTTTTTTTCTAGAATTATATTCATTTATTTAAGTTGTCTAACTTTTCAACATAAAGTTATACTTATTCCCTTATAAATCTTTAAATTTTTATAAAATCCATAATAATATTCCTGTTTTTATTTTAGATTTTAATAATTTGTGTCTCTCCTTCTTGGTCAGTCTAGATAAACTTCTGCCAATTTTTTTGATTTTTTCAGAGAATCAGACTTTGATTTCATTGATTTTTCTCTATTTATTTTCTTTTTTCTGTATTCTAGGATTTTCTCTTCCAATATTTATTATTTCTTTCTTTCTGCTTTCTTTGGGTTTGATTTTCTGTCCTTTTACTAATTTCTGAAGGTGGATCATCATTTCTAATGGAGGTATTTAAATCTAAATATTTTTCTCTAAATATAGCTTTACCTACATGGCATAATTTTTTAATGATGTAATTCTATTTAGTCAGTTCAAAGTATTTTCTAAATTCTCTTGTGAATTATTTTTTGATCTATGGGTTATTTAAGAGTGTGTGATTTACTTTCCAAAGTTTGGAATTTCCCCAATTTCATTGTTATTCATTTCTAATAAATTTCTCTGTATTTGAGAACATGTTTTATTATTTTTAAAGCAATTTATTACTATGTTATGGCTTAGCATATGATTTAGCATAGCATATTTTCCATATACTCTTAAAAAAAGAATGTGTATTTTTTTGCTATCTAGACTGTTTCATAGATTTCAGTTAGGTATAGACCTTCTTAGGGAAAGACAGGGATTGCCTCTATTTTTTCTCATTTTTGAAGGATAGTTTTTCTGGTTATTGAATTATTGCTTTCTAGCCTCCATTACTTCTAATAAGTCAAATGTTAATTTCTAGTGATTCTCTTTTATGTAGTGAATAGTTTTTAATTTCATTGTTTGATGACTTTCTTTTTAGATTTGGCTGCCAAAAGTTTGACTATAATGTGTTTATATGTAAATCTCTTTGTGTTTATTTAATATGGAGTTTGATGAGTTTAATGGGTGTATAGGTAGCGTTCATCAAATTTGACATGTTTTAGCCACTATTTAATCAAAAGCTTTTTTGCTTCTTTCATTGTCTCCTCTAATTCTAAGTTAGAGCATAGAGGCACTAAGTAACTTACTATGCCAGAAACAATTGGAGAAGGTTTCATTTGGATGGTTACTGTAATGGGTATTAAGCCAAACTGTAATATGCTAGATGCCTGGGATACTTATTAATGAAGACTGGTGAAACCTACTCTTAGAAAATTCATAATTTACTCAGAAAAAAACAAGTAAAGGCTCCATATATTACAAAAAAAAAATCTAAGGGAAAGAACACATTGAATAAGAATGGATGAGATAAATAGAAGAAATTTTCTTTAATGAGACAGACTTAATAGGAACGCTAGTAAAATATTTATATTAAAAAAATATCTACCAAGTCTATGATATTTTGTGGAATTTAAAATTATTAAGTAAACACAAACAAATATATATTTATTTCTATTCATAAATAAGCTTCTCAGATATATAGTATTTTATTCAAAATGTTAATTTTAATGATAGATGTTTCATCCAAACACTACTTGAAGAATTTCCAAATTACCTTTTCCTATTATAAATTTGGATGTCTCATAATCTGAACATAGACTTGTGTACTCTAAATGATCAGATGTACTCTAAATAAAATTTACCATTTTTATTTATATGAATATATTAAAATTTTTCATGTGAAAAGAACTTCCAAGTTTTGTAACATACAGGTATCTTAGTTCCTGACTAAAGAGAGAATTAAAATGTTTCCAGGGCCTACTAAAAATGAGAGTGACATCATTTTGCACACCTTAAAGATATCTTTGTGAATTAAGATAACCAATTTCTTAATTTCAATTCAATATATCAGAACATCCTTTGTAATTTTTATTCAGCTTCATATGCAATTTGACCCTTGTTTAATTGATAAATTAGTTTTTATAATAGTATAGGCCACAGATAATAAGCCTTTCCATTCTGTCCCAATCTTAATGCCACACTGTCCTATGTAATTTCAGAGAATAGAAAAGCTGCCAAAGGGAATATATTGGCTAAAAAGCAGAAATTTGCTTTTTAAGTGTAGACAGTGCCAAATATAGTCTCCAACTTTAAGTCAAGCTTTATGAAATTATGATATCCCACTTAATGTTTACCCATGCTTTTAAAAAGTAAAATGATAATTCCATGGTTATAAGAAGTTTGGCTTGTGAACATGAATCAACATGATGTCATAAAATATTGAGGTTTCAAAAATAGCATGACAGAGTATAGGTTTGACATTATCACTACCTGTTTCAGCTTTCAATATATTATCCCTCAACATATTTTCCTTCAAGATGCTCACATGTTCATTTCGAAAATTAAGTGAAGTTCTTATTTACACTGATGATGATTACATTGTCCAGTGAAGATTTTTCAGAATAATAAAATTGGATTCACCATTCATGGAATGAATCTACCAAATTATTGTGATTAATCTCTGTCTCAAGAAAGTGGAATGATGATCATTAATCAAGTTACATCTTAATGAAGTAAATAGAAAAAGGGAGGCAGTTAGCTTCAGGTGTTTGATTCATGTAAAATGGTATTCTATATTACTAAACAGGAATGAAGGATGGTTTGAAATCTTCCAGAGAAAGATTGCTCAAATATGGATAGAAAAATCTGCACAACAATATTTGGTCCTAAACCAATGGATGCATTGAACACTAATACTCATCAGCTCCACTGGGCAGATTAATTTGTTTAGATGTCTATAGATATCAAAAGTATGTTCTTATTACCAGATCTTTCATAATACAGTCTCAAGAGAAGGTCAGAGACAGCTTTTAGATGATAAACTCAGATCCAAAAACGCAACTTTACATAAAAATCCAATTCTAAGAATGTTGTCCAAATGAGGCACCAGACAACTGTTATTAAAGTTCTAGCACTTTGTAAATGTTCTACAGTCAATGGTATTGAAAATTACACAGAGGAAATATATGTCTCCAAAGAAAGTGATAGCCCAGGCATGAAAATTTGGCTTTATACTTAATAGAAAAGATGTATGAGTTTGATGAAACCAAATTAATTATATCAGCAATATATAAAATATGAGATTTAATGTTAATTAAAAATCTAGTCATTTTATGTATTTTCTCTTAAAAATATACTAGGCTCAGTGATGGGAGCACACTGCTACCACTGCTAAACAATTGTTCATGGCAAACATTCAGACTTATTAATTTCCATATATCCATACCAGCACATACTCTAACATATGATGGGATTAATAAATACTAATAGTGTGAATTAGTAAATATATTTATTAAAATTTTTAAATTATTTTTATCAGTCATAGAGAAGAAATACTTTAGCAAATAATAAGACAAAGCTATTACTAGAGATTCATAGAAATTTTGATAGAATGATATAATTTATTCATTTACTCATTTAGTAAAAATTTACTTAACATCTACCATGTGTCAAATTTTATAGTATCTGTGTAGAAATAAATTATATGTACTTTCTAATAGCTTTGAGCTAGCCAATTTATGTTCACAGTTTAGGTCAAACCTAGATTATTTTTATATTTCCTGGGAACAAAGTGATTACTGAGGTCAGTTTTTAAATTCTCTATTGATTTTATTTAATAATTTAGCTAAAATCTTTCTATATTCTGTGTACTAATGATGAATGATAATGAAAAGTTCAATAGTGTCAAATAAATGACAGTTTCTATCTCAAAGACTTAGAAACCATGTATGCATTACATATAGACACAAAGCAAGTGCTTTCCAGAAACAACAGATGCATATATACTCTTTATACTCAAGATGAAGGGATAGAAAACAATATTCCATGCAAATGGAAACTAAAAGAAAGCAGGTGTAGTCATTCTCATATCAGATAACATAGACTTCAAATCAGCAAAAGTAAAGAAAGAAAAAGATGGTCATTATATAATGGTGAAGGGAATAATTCAACAAGAAAACATAACAATCATAAATATTTATGAACCCAATACAGGTACACCCAGATTCATAAAGCAAACCCTACTCAATCTAAACAAAATGATAAACAGCAGTATCATAATAGCTGGAGACTTCAACACCCCACTGACAGAATGGGACAGATCCTTCAAGCACAAAATAAGCAAAGAAATGATGGACTTAATCGAAACTCTAGAACAAATAAGTCCAACAGATATTTATAGAACATTCTGCCCAAAACCCACTGAATATACATTTTTTCATGAGCTCATGGAACATTCTTTAAAGATGATTATATCTTAGCCACAAAACATCTCAAAACATTTTAAAAAATAGAGATTATACCATATATCTTCTCAGATCACAGTGGAATAAAATTAAAATAAAATTAGAAATCAATTCCAACAGAAACACTCAACTCTACACAAAGTCATGGAAATCAAACACACTACTGATGAATGATTATTGGGTCAAGAAGGAAATTAATATAGAAATCAAAAGATTCTTTCAACTAAACAACAAATAGTACACAAGTTATGAAAATCTGTAGGATTCAGGAAAAGTAGTCCTAAGAAGAAAATTAATAGCCATAAATGTCTACATCCAAAAGACAGAAAAATCACAAAACAATAATCTCATGCGTCATTTCAAGGAATTGCAAAAGGAAGACAAAACCAATCCTAAACCCAGCAGAAGAAAAAAAAATACCTAAGGTTAGAGCAGAATTAAATGAAATCAATAACAAAAGAATTATACAGAGCATTAATGAAACAGAAAGCTGGTTCTTTGAAAAGGTAAACAAAATTGACAGGCTTTTCGCTAGATTAAACAGAAACATAAAAGAAAGGACTCTGTTAGGCTTAATCAGAAATGAAAGAGGAGGTATTACAATGTACCACGGAAATACAAAATATCATTTCTTAATAATATAAAAATCCCTATGCACATAAATGTGAACACATTGAGAAAACAGACAAATTCTTGGAAACACACAACTTCCTTAGGCTCAATGGTAAAGAAATAAAACTCCTGAACAGATAAATATCAAGTGATAAATTAAAGAAGCAATAAAAAATCAACCGCCACCACCAACAAAAGAAATCCTGGACCAGGTGGTTTTCCATCTTAATTTTACCAGACCTACAAAGTAAAACTGGTATCTATACTGTTTCATAACATAGAGAAGGAAAGAATCTTCCCCAACTCATTCTATGAAGCCAATATCATCTTGATACCAAAGCCAGGAAAAGACATAGTGAAATCAGAAAACTATACACCAATATCCCTTATGAATACAAATGCAAAAATTCTCAATAAAATCCTACTAAATTGAATTCAGCTGTACATGAAAAAATAATCCACCATGATCAAGTGGGCTTTATCCCAGACATGCAAGGATGGTTCAACATACACAAATCTATAAATGTGATTCACCACATAAACAGAAACTAAAACAAAGAACTTAAAATCCTCTTGATAGTCACAGAAAAAGCATTTGACAAAATTCTCATCCTTTTATGATAAGAATGCTTAACAAAATAGATATAGGTGGAACATACCTCAACATTATAAAAGACACACATGACAAACCCACAGCCAACATCATACTGACTGGGAAAAAATTAAAAGCATTACTGCTTAGAACTGGAACCAGAGAAGGTTGCACATTGTCACCACTTTTGTTCAACATAGTGCTAGAAATCCTAGCCAGATCAACCAGGCAAGAAAAGGAAATCAAGCATATCCAAATGGGGAAAGAAGTCAAACTATTTCTGTTTGCTGATGATATGATCTTATATCTAGAAAACCCCAAAGATTCTGTGAAGAGACTCTTGGAATTGATAAATAAATTCAGCAAAGTATCAGGTTGCAAACTCAATATACACAAATCAGTAGCATTCCTATACACCAACAAGAGTCAAGCTGAGAATGATATCAAAGACTTGGTGCCTTTCACAATAGCAACAAAGGAAGTAAAATACTTAGGAATATATATATATAACAAAGGAGGGGAGAGACCTCTAAGGGAGAAATAGAAAACACCGAGGAAGGCTATAACAGAGGACGTAAACAAATGGACAAACATATCATGGTCATGGTTTAGCAGAATCAACATTGTTTAAATGTCTATACTACCAAAAGTGATTTAAAGATTCTATACAATCCTCATTAAAATACCAATATCATTTTGGCAGATCCAGAAAAAATAATACTATACTTCATATGGAACCAGAGAAGACCCCAAATAGTCAAAACAACCTTAAACAAAAAGAACAAATCAGGAGGCATCACTTTGCCAGACTTCAAACTATCCTGAAAGGCTATAATACCCAAAATAGCCTAGACTGACACAAAAACAGAAGCATAGACCAATGGATCAGAAAAGAGAACCCTGATATAAAACCATCTTCATATTGCCATCTGATCTTTGACAAAGCAGATAAAAACACACAATGGGGAAAAGAATCCCCATTCAATAAATGGTGTTGGGAAAATTGGATTGCCACATGTAGAAGACTGAAACAGGATCCTCACCTCTCACCATTCACAAAAATTAATTCATGATGAATAACAGACTTAAACCTATGGCGTGAAACTATAAGAATTCCAGAAGATCAGGTTGTAAAAACTCCTGTAGATATCTGGCTAAGCAAAGAATTTATGAAGGATACCCCAAAAGTAATCAAAGCCACAACAAAAATAAATAAATGGGACCTGATTAAATTAAAAGGCTTCTACAGAGCCAAGGAAACAATCAATAGAACAAACAGATAACCTACAGAATGGGAGAATGGGAGAAAATATGTGCATGCTATGCATCCAATAAAAGGCTAATAACCATCAGCTGTCAGTAACACCATGGAATTGAAAAAAAAAAAAAGCTAATAACCAGAATCTACAAGAAACTCAAGCAAATCAGCAAGAAAAAAATCAAACAACCTTATTAAAAAGTGGGCAAAAGACATAAACAGAAGCTCTTTCAAAGAAGTTAGACTTCTGGCCAATAAACATATGAAAAAATACTCAATGTTCCTAATCATTAGGGAATTGCAAATCAAAACTACAATGAGATATCACCTAACTACAGCAAGAATGGCTTTTATCAGAAAGTTCTAAAACAAAAGATGCTGTCACGGATATGGAGAGAAAGGAACACTTACACACTGTTGCTCAGACTGCAAACTAATTCAACTTCTATGGAAAGTAGTATGGAGATAACTCAAAGAACTAAAAGTTGACCTACCATTTGATCCAGCAATCCCACTACTGGGTATTTACTCAAGGGAAAAAAAGACATTTTATAAAAAAGAAACTTACACTTGAATGTTTATAGCAGCACAGTTCACAATCACAAAGATGTGGAAGATGTGGAAACAGCCCAAGTGCCCACCAATAAGTGATTAATAAAATGTGTTATATGTATACCATGCAGTATTACTCAGCCATAAAAATGGTAAACCAATACCTTTTGCAACAACTTGTGTGGAACTGGAGACCATCCTCCTAAGTGAAGTATTGCAAGAATGAAAAAACAAGCACCACCTATACTACCTATTACATTGAAACTAAATTATCAACAGTTATGTGCACATATGGTAGTAAAATTCAACAGAAATCAAGCAGGCTGGAGTGAGGAGGAGGGTATGGGTAAATTCATCCCTTTCTGTTGCAATGCACACTATCTAGGTGGTGGACACCCTTATAATTTTGACTCAAACTGTACAAAAGTAATTCATGTAATCAAAATGTTTGTATCCCCATAATATTCTGAAATTAAAACATAAAGATTCAAATGCAGACTGAGTCAAATGCCTACATTCCATAACTTATCAGGGCAGTAGAGTCCTACATATAACAAACATGACATGTAAAAAGCAAATAATAACAAGAAAAACAAAACTCAAGGAAGCATGTCAATAAGAAATAAAATGAATTATAATAACCAATATCGAGGAGTCAGTAAAATTTAGCATGATCAAGAGATGTTTCAGGAATAACTAATGCAGAAATATTTATGTTATAGATAGGTAGTTAGAAAGTCAATAAAAGCTAAATAGGCATAATAATAAGTATGGATTGTTTGAGATATTATCAAACCCCAGTTTATTGAGAGAAACGTGGATATATTATGTGGATAACTTGCATAACAGCCTGTGGAATTCATACTTATTCTGCAGCTAAACAGAGTTGATGAAGGTTGCTAAGAAGACAACTGATAGAGTATCAGAGGATTAATGATACACTACTATTTAAGTGCATGAAAACATGAGATAGTCCAGTTAAAAGGTAGCTGTAATGCTTAAGACATGGAGTGGTGAGGACGGATCAAGCACAAATGATTACAAGTGAAATATCTCTGAAAAGATCAATGGTACTTGAGGAATGAAGGTGGGATGGGAGGAGGGTGATGTGGTTCAGCATCCATTCATCTAATGTGGCTATGAGTCCTGAATCCTCCAAAAGTATATTAAATGCTCCTTTTTCCCTAATTGGCTATGACATCCTGCCAGGTGTTTCCTAGCTGTACAGGAAGTCTGCCAAAATTCCTCACTACTGAAGAAGTAACCATAAATTTGTCCCAGGTGTTTAGGGAATGTGATGGAGTGAGAGTAGAGGTGCAGATAATGTTACCTAGCAATAACTCCAGTGGTTCTAATTTGATAGGAAGACTTCCTTTGACTGGAGGTGGAGTAAAATATGGGGAGATGGGCTTTAACTAAATGCTGAACAATTGAATGTGCATCAGAGTTTCTAAAATATTGTCTAGAATCTATGCCTATTTACAGGTTCTATTGCTAAAGAGTATGGGAGTAAAGACAAATGTGATTAAATTTCCTTTTCCATTGCCAGGATGCTTATCCAGGTGTTCCAGTGTGATTGATGCCTAAGTTATGAAGACACGCTATTGGAAACATGATGCACCACTTGTCTGGATCATCCTTAGAGATGCAGTTGTATTTTTCCTTTTTTCTAATCATGCCATAATACGAGGCCTGTCCAGAAAGTGTCTGGCCATGTAACATGAAAAATAGAGACAGTTATTGAAGAAGATACAAGAAACATTGTACATAGGACAATGATGCGTCAGTCCCCTTCAAAGAAGGCACTTTGGGACCTCACACATATTTCCCAGCATCTCTTAACTCATCTGTATACATTCAACATTCTCAGGTGTTCTGTTTGTTTCAGTCCTTCCAGAATGTAAGTCAACTTCAACAGATTCTCAACCATCTTTGAAGTGTTTGTGCCAAACTTTGATTTGTGCTGCACTCATTACATTGTCCTGAAAGCCTTCTGAATCATCTGAGTAGTTTCTGAAGAGGAATTGTTCAAGCTTAACACAAAATTTGATGCAGATTCATTGCTCTTCTTTCTCAGTCATTTTGAATGTGACGACCACACAGTACACATACTCACTCAACAGCATCTTGTGCCCCACTGTCTCGTACAGTGAGGCCATCATCGTCCAGGTATGTGCATTCTAGTCCACTCTTCTTGGCTGCCGGGTTACACTGATGTTGCACAAACCATTTTTGTTATGTTAACAATGGCTGGATACTTTCTGGACAGACCTTCTAATTTTCTTCTGTCTCTAGTTTAAGATTTTCTCTTTGTTTCTCTCTCTCTCTCCACGTATGTGCACACATGTGCACACACACAAACTTCAAGTCTTTAGTATTATCAAATCTGGGAAAGAGATGGTGCTGGTCCTGTATAGTACATCATTCAACATCCATCCATTACACTGGAACCAGGTGGTTGATGGCAATCATTACCCATGGAATGGGCTGGACCAGGGTTCTTCAAGTCCCGACTGCAAGTTAGTCAATCACCTTGATGATTGAGATTGGCTGTTACTAAAATTCTTGTTCAGTGGGGAATGGCCCTACCCCATGCCGTCTACACTTTTCTTAAAGTGTGATCGAAGGGCCAGCTGCCCCGGCATCATCACATGAAAACTTGTAGGAACGCAGACTCGCAGGCCCTGTTCCAGAACTACTGAATCAGAATCTGCATTTGACAAGGTCCCAGGTGATTCATGTGCATATTAAAAACTGGGAAGTATTCATTCAGTTACTTGGACATCTTTTTTTTTTTATCTTTTATATTCGACAAATACTCAGCAATATAAGTGTAATCCCTACTCTGTAGTTCATTACTTGGGCTACTTCTTGAGGCACTGTAGAAACTTGTGACAGATTTTATAGCACCATTGCTTGTGGTAAATCTATACTATTAGGGAAAATTCATTAATTGCTTTTTTCACACCTTAATAGATAATCCAAATCACTTTGAGAAGAACGAGAATTAGGGACAGATTGCAGAAGATGTTCAAAATACTTTATTTGCAGATCTAAGATCTTCAACATAGCAGTCTCGTGGCTGATAAAAGTTGAAATTTATTCATCATAACTACTATTTTCAGTGAAGTCCACCCAAGATATTGCTTCAAAAATGTTTCCAAAAGGTAAATTACTAATTCTAAAAATATTTATAGAAGATGTATATTTTTATGGGGCTAGGTAAATATTGATTGTAACTAAATTAAGCTTCTGTTAACTATTGGAGGAAAAATATTTAAACATTGCTTGTGACATCACATTAACAATGAATTATTCAGCTGGATTCAGTGTAAAAAAGATGTTTAATTTGAAGCTTTTTCATATGAAATAAAATATGTGTTAAGAAATTTACTTTTAAGTAGCAAACATCAAAAATTATCTTTATTGCTGTATCAAAAACTAATGGAATTAGGAGGCTATGCACAAAATATTGGAATATATCAAATATTTAATTATAGATATCAATTACACATATTCTTCTTGTATATGCACTTAAAATGCTCGAGTTTGAAATCAAATTGGATGTTGAATCAGTGTATAAAGAAATATGTAGGTCACAGTATGGCCAAATGTAGAACAAGATTCCAAATTATAATACCTCACATTTCAAAACCGGCTGCTGATAATTTGACTAGTTGATATTTCTTTGGCATCACTGGCAGTTCTGCTAAGGCAAAGTAAATGTCATAAAATGTTTTGTTTTCCAGCAGCCATTGGCAAATAATTGGCATCTGTTTTCTGTTGTCTAGCTGCAGTTGTGATTTCTGAAACAGAAGCTTCCATTCCTCATCTAATAACTTGTTGATTTAGGACCCTCAAGGGATGGTAAGAAAAAAGAAAAACTTGTTTGAGGGGGAAAAAAAAACCCTGAAAACATTTGGGCTCCAGAAACGGATTGACTCATAATGCATTCCATCATAGATTGTTTGGACTCATCTGTGTCTCCAAAAATAAACAAGAGCAGGAAAGAAGTAACTCTTTTTGTTCAAACTGGAACAATGGAGTTTCTATATTGTGAGGTTTAAAAGAGATGAAAGGTCTTCCTTAAAATAATTTTGTTCTCATTCACCTTCAACTACTTTTTGACAAGAGCCAAATGTGTTAGTTGTTATAAAGGAAAGGGCAAGAGCAAAACCTCCAGAGTGGAGACATTGGGTTTGCCTTGAATTTCAACATTTTTAAAAGCTCATTTAAGTGGGGGATGTGATTATTTGTAGAGCAGGAAAGGCACTTACAAATGCAACTGTAGGAGGCTCTCTCTTTTTAATGTTTAAGAGCAGATAAAACGCCACTTTCACTGACTTCAGGCATTCTTCTGGCTGAGGACTAGGCCATTAATAGTCATTAACACTCTTTCAAATGTATTGCCAGAGTGGTAATGAAATCAACACCTTCTAATTTTTATACTGAAGCTCTGCCAAAGCGCATTTGGTCTTGTCACTACATAGTGATGTGCTGTGAGATGTGCTTGCTACTTAAGATATCAACATAAACACTGAATAAAAACATAAATCTTTTATGATGTTGGGGCATGTTGCCATTTTATTGTAAATCAATGGAGATCAATTATTCAAACCTAGCCCATTGTTTAACGGAAGAAGGGCAGACAAGCCAGTGGCAGTGTGAACTGCGTCTTTTTTTCCTATTCAGAGTTGAACATCAATTTAAGTTTTTCAAATAAATCATTAACTGAAAAAAGCTTTCCTTAGAAACTTGATTGCTTGCCACGTTCCCAACATTTGTCATTTAGGAAAATGTCTCAAAGAATCAGTTAACATGATAAGCATCTTTTTTCCCCATAAAACAAGACCTAATCTAATCTTAAGTGTTGATAGTCTGCAAATTTTACTTTAAATTAGATGGACAGATTTAGCAGTTGCTGCTCCACCTTGCTTACCTTTATAATCACGCAATATAAATAATTTATGATGAACCTGATAATATAGAACACTTGTTCTGAGAAGAGACTGACAGATGAACAGTAGGAAGGAATAAAGAAGGAAAGAAAGAAATCTTCCTCTTAATTCTCTTCATTTAGAATTTCATTTTTCTTTCCCTTTCTTCCTCATTTTCTTCATTATTGAAACATATTTGTAGTTTGGAAATATACTTTCCCTTCCTATGTCCCACCCAAAAGCTGTGACATGGAGAAAAGAAACAAATTGGCAAGGGGAGTGGAGACACCTGTGTCCACTCCTACCCAGCTCAGACTGCAGCTGCACAGCCAAGCTGTCGCATCCCGGCTCTACTTAATCTTGCTCCTTTAGGGGCTTTTTTTCCTCCCCGTCCCACTAAAGACTCTGATCTTTCACCTCCTTTCAGCAACAAATGTCTAAAGGCTCCATGTATTTGTGTTGTCCTCAGAAGAGGTTTCTTATTTCTAATTTCAGTTTTCAAAGACTAATCATGACTTACAAGGACATTATGCTTTCTCATAGAGGGTCTAAATATAAAACAAAAGAGAATAAAGACAATGAGGGACATAAAATAAACATTTTTCCCCTCATTTATTACCTGTCATAGCTACTACCAATGATCTCAGGAGAATTATTTACTCATTTCATAGGCCAGCAAGATTGAGAGTTCTATGTATTTATCCTGTTGTGGTTTAGGTTGAGAACTATTTATTTATTCATGTATTTATTCAACATAACACATAATTATTCAGTTGTTCCTGAGTTCCAAGTAGTACAATAGATAACTGAATATATCTGTATCAATCGGGCGTGGTCCCTTTCTTGTGGAATTCAACATTCTAGAGAAAAATGAAAATGTGTAATGTATAAGCAATAGAACATAATATTTTAAAATCAAGTGATATGGTGGGTGGTTTGAACAGAGAACTGTAACAGCAGTAAGACAGCAGTAAAAGGCCTCACTTGGCCAAATGGCATTTAGATATTTTTCACCTACTGACATTATGCAAAAAAATCCTTATATTGGCAGGGAAAATACAGATAGAAAGCTGCCGGCTTTAGAGTGGGAAGGAAACTGCTGAACCAGAGAGCTCTAGCATACTGAGGAATGCCATAGAGAAGAGCGAAGCATTCCATGCAGAGAATGGTGAGGATCCTGAATCATGTGCTATACTTTGAAAATGTACACAAAGATTTGCTCCATGAAGTCAGCAACCGAGACAAGGAGACAAAAAAACCAAGAATTCAGGAAAGATAAGTTTACGAGTTACCATCAATTCTTCACAATAGACAAACTGTAGATGGATATAAAACCCACTCCATGTCTTTATTTCATGCGAAGTCTGCAGTCACTACTCTATATTGGATATTTTTAAGGTTTATCAACTTTGGAACCAAGAGAGATTAAATTTTTAAAATGACATTTCAGAATCTGTAATGACATGAACTAATTTTTTTCCAGATGGATTATAGATTATAAAATTAATTGCTCTTTTTATGGCTTATCAACAATCTTTGAAGATCTCACAAAAATATTTGCCCATTTAAAAGTTTGTTACCTCTATGTCCTCTGCCTACAGATTGTGTGTGTGTGTGTGTGTGTGTGTGTGTGTGTGTGTATATATATACACACATATGAATGTATCTCATATAATTGTTAATTTCATATGAAAAGCTCGCATTTTTAGAAACTCTTAGCTTCTAATACTAAAACACTTTCCATCTTTGCCCCTTAGCAAAGGAAACTTCCCCACCCTCAATTGTTAATTATTCTTTATAGAATTGATACACTACGTTTTCATTGTTGGAGAAGAAAGGGATAATATTTAAAAATTTTCTAATAAAAACTGTTAAAGGCTACCAATTATAATGAAATTTATAAGGGATACGTAGGCAAAAATAACATCATCTGCTATATTATGAAATTTTTATTGTTGCCCTGTTAAATAAAATATATTTGACCTAATGAGCCCTCCTACAGACATTTCTCCTGACTCCTCTTACCTTTGATTTCAAGTATGTGCACTCTACCTTGGAGTTCTTCCTTTTCTTGAGCTGCCTAAGTGAACAAATTTCAAAGAAGAGAAGAGTCCTCCAGGATAATCTTAGAGGATATCTACTTAAGTTTGAAAAGAGAATACAGAAATTGTAAGATGTTTCCTGTAATTATTAATAAATAACTGAAAACTCAAAGATTGGCATAAGGATGCTCCTTCAGTCACAATATGCTTGCGTGAATATTGGGTATATTGTATAATGACATTTATCTTAGTGTCTGTGGCAAAGGAGCATGCATATAATTACCATGGGTTATGTATATGTCTAGTTTTTAAAATGTTGCTTTATAGATACATTTTAAATTTTATAATCATAAAAAACTATATATTAATCTCACAAGCATGTTTGTCTTAGAGCTTATGGTCATAGTTCAGAGGTGAGTTTTAGTGAAAATATCATTTTTTTAGAATACATTTAGGAATATTTAGAAAAGACATTTGGATTTTTAATAATTCTCAATGAAAGATGTTAAATGTTAAGATTTACCTCAGCACAGCAATCACATTTCAGAAGCTAATGATACGTTTAGTTATAATTGAAATATAAAATAGCTATTTTTCTGCAAAATGTAACTACCGAGATTATTCTAATACATGTTCCGAGAGGATCTCTGCCCTCATTTTATAGTTAAAGGCATTAATAAAGACTAGGAATCTCATTGCCACACAGCTAGTTAATGGAGAGCTGGGATAAAACACGGCTTATCTCTATTCTTTCTATAGCTACTTACCTCTGAAAAAATGCTGAAGTCTACCTGAAATTACCCATTTCAAAATTTATTTGGTACATTAACATACTCAAGTATTTTATTATTTTCATGCAAAATTATTTTTAAAAGTCAATATTATAAATAAAAAACTAGACTGAGGATGATATTATATATTATATTGATCAAGAAAATGTGTAGATAGTATTAAATATATAATAATTTTTATGCAATGTTTATTGATTTTTTAAGTCATTCAACTTTGAAAATCACAAATCTTCTGTATGAATTCCTTGAAACTTATTTTTAATTTCTAGTGTAATTCAGTTTTTCTTTCTCATATAATCAAAGCAGACATGTTATCTTAATAAGTCTAAATAAAGTTAAAAACTATAATAGTAGTAACATATGGTATGCAAAAATTGGGGATTTGTATCAAATCTTGGTTCCAGAAATAAAATGGAAAATTTCAGTTCATGAACAATCCCACTATTTCCATAGAGTTTCTGAGAATTCCACATTTAAGATAGGGCCAGATACTTTATCTTACTTATAAACATAAAATCTACTCTTCAATAGCAATGCTTAAGAAAATAAAAAAATAAGCTAGGAACTGGAAGAAAATATTTCTGATAGATATATCGGACAGAATACTTACATAGAACTTTTATAGAATTACTACAATAACACAGCTACAGCAACACTAAACAGCTCCATAAAAAATGGTGACAGAACATAAAGAAAAAGTATAGGAATAGCCAATAAGCATATAAAAATGCTCAATAATAGCAGTCAATATATGAGGGAAATGCAAATTAATAGCACCATGCAGAGAAATCAGTAAATGCAAATAAAAATTACCACACTTCATTTTTCCAAAGAGCTAAAAAACAAAACAAAGAAAAAAATGACATTATGAAGTGTTGGTGAGGATATAGAGAAACTGGAACTCTCATATTAATATATTTCTACTAGGAATGTAACATGGCACAACCACTTCGAAAAAAAGAGTTTTGACATTTTCTTATATAATGAAACAAATACCTATCATATGACTCAGAAATTCCACTCTTTGGTATTTACCCAAAATAAATGTAAACATATGTTCACACAAAATATACAATGTTCATAGTAGTTTCATTCATAATAGTCCCAACTGGAAACAATGTATATGTCCATTACCAGGTGAATGGATAAACAATGGAAAGCTAAATAGTAATAAAAAGAAAAGAACTACTGATACAAAAATCAGCATGGATGGATCTCAAAAATACTATATTATGTGAAGGAGTATATGCAAAGAGTATGTATAGAGAGTTACACAAAAGCATATATACTTTATGATTTGATTTAGATGAACTTCTACAACAGACATATTAATCTATATGATTGAAATTAGAACCATGGCTGTCTGGCACTGAAAGTGGGAATGGGGTGACTAGAAAGTGTCACAAGAAAACTTCTTGTGGTAGAAACATTCTATATCCATTTATCAAAACTCATTGATCTGTGCACCTAAAATCTCAGTATTTTATTGTATGTAAATGAAACCTCAATGTATTAAGAAAAAGATAACAGAAATACAACATGGGGGATAAGGTAAAGTTAGGCTATAATTTTGGATACTTTTTTCATTGTGTGTTCATTAGGTTTTCAATTACAAATGTACACCTTCAAATTGTGACTTCTGCATCGTATTTATTGATATTGAAATGTAAAAGGCAAATAGTATTTTTGACACCTAAAATAGTAGTTACAATTTTAATATGAATTTTAAGATTGTGTTATTTGTATTGTATTGTGTGATTTGTATAGATATGACAATATTCTTATCTCCTACCTTCTACTTTTATTTTTTGTGTCTTCTCATTCCATAGGAGTTATGTGAAATAAAAATGCTAAAAAACTAAAAGACGAATTATTCTTCCAAGTCAGTTCCCTTATCTATTCATTACATGTTAAACACTAAGTACTTAATCATATTCCAGAACAAGATAAATGCATTCCTTTCAGCTGGGTTACATATTTAGTTGGGCAAATAAGCAAATAGAAAATTACAGTAAATGACATGATTATGTTAAATAAAAGATGCTATTTTGAGGGAAGGGCTTAAAGATGATGCCAGACATTCTAGGGTCACCTAAAATGGCATGTTGATATTATGGAATTTATCCTGAGACTTTTGGCAAACTATTAATGGGTTGTAATTAGAGTTTTTGGTGTGGTCAGAAAGATCTCTGCTGTCAATATACTGGGAAGGAATTTAATGAATCACAACTTCAAGACAACAGTGTGACTATAAGTCCAGGGCAGTTCTCCAGGTGTAGACAAAAATGGCTTGTAACTATTTTATTAATATAAGTAAATAAAGTAGGGATAAAAGGATTGATAAAAGAAGAATTTGATAAATATTTTGAATGTGACTTATGTGTATCTCAAATACTTGATTTGAAAAACAAGGATGCATACTTTATGATTAAAGTATCTTGGGAATGATTGAGTATTACTGTATAGACTTAATTCCTGAGAAAGAACCCAGAACCCATATGGATCTTGGCATTTTTAAAAAATATTTCAGTGTTAATAGAAATTTACCTACCAAGTTTCAGGGATTAAGATTTTTTTATAGGGCCCATCCAGTCCTCAAAAAGTGAATGTTTTAGCTTAAAATTTTGATACTCAATGTTTCAATTTCACATTTTTACTTAATACTAAACCCAAAGGTTTAGAAGTTGCTTTTCATAAATTGTGGGAAAAAGTCATGAATCATTGGAAATATTGCCTTTAAGGAATAGTAAAATATTGTTGCTTTGCTGTACAAGAAACACTTCTTAATGCAATCTTCTCAATATTTCAGGAATATATCTTTTTAAAATGCAGTCTCAAATTTGCTTAATTTTATGTTCTAGAAGATTTTTCAAAGTAGTGGTCACATTATATTTTACATTTTTTAAGATTTCTTTCAAATGCGGTATGCTAGCTTTTCTTTTATGTCAATGTTATCTTTTAATTTTTCCACATATTGTTAAAATTTATGAATCTGAGAATTCATAATTTCTTCTTGAATAATAACTGAGTAGACTCCATACTTGTTCCAACTCTTGAAATATTGTAACCTGAATAGAAGTTGGATATAATGCTTTCTTAGGATTTTTCTTCCTTTGGTAGGAAATTTAATATTTTGTTTTAGTTCTTTACTTGATTTAAAGCTTATTTACAATAACATGTTGATTCTCAAAGGATCCACTAATGATATTTTACTCATTATTTTAGCATGAACAATTCCTCTGTACTAATACTTTAAGACTCAGATCAAATATTTATTGTTTTGTAGAACATTTCTCAAATCTACATACAAATTATTTACTTTCTTTTTGATTATGCATAATTCATTTCCCTTTCTGATAAAAAACTTACCTATTATTTGTTAATTCAACGAATTCCTTGAACATCTATTATTATCAGGAACCGAAATAGGCACCAGCTCTACACTGCTGAGTGAAATAGTGGCCCATGCTCCCAGGCAGCTTGCATGCTTATGTATCCCCTCTAACTAGAATTCTTTGATTGCATCAACAAATATTTATGGAGCACCTTCTATGCACCAGACTCTTTAGGCACTTTGAATATACCATCGAAAAGAAGATATAAAGATTTTGACCTCCTGGAGTTCACAATCCAGAAGAAGGAGACAGTCAATAAACGATAATCATAACAATACAAATTATACTGTGTTATGTGGTGATAAGTTATATGAAAAAAAAGAAATTGTAGAATAGATCACGAGGACTTGGGTGTACTTGGTGATTGGGCAGGAAGAAAGGGCAGGATACAGTAGTAAACAGGGTGGTCAGTGTTGACCTCCGTGGGATGACATTTGAACTGATACTTGAAAAATATAAGAGAGTTAGGAAATGGATATGTGAAGGAAGAACACTCCAGGCAGAGGGATTATCCAATGCAAAGGCCCTAATACAAGAATGGGTTGTATGTTAAAAGTTACAGTAAGGAAAGCAGTATGTCTAGAAAAGAATAAGCAAGAGGACAGTAGGAAAAACAGCCTGCCATCCATATAAAAATTATATAACTGGTCATTATATAATTGTCCCTCCCCTCACTCTAGGATATTCTATAAAATTCTAGAATAAAAGATATTGAGATGTCTTGATATCTGTTCTTCCTTTGCTTTATGTTGTAGTCAGCAAAAGTTCTATGTCTTACGGTGCTTTGTGTCTTCTGTTTACTCTCTTGTCCTCAATATAATGTACACAGATGTCCTCTTTAAAAATAATATACTTGAATGAATTTACAAACTTTTCTTGGGTGCATAATAAAATATGAGGATACAGAGCCACATTCCAGTAGTGTGTACTTTCTGGGCAAATCAGAGAAAACGGAGAAAATTAGTAAAAAGGAAATTAAATACACCTGATTTATTTTTAGTGTGGTTCTAAGAACAAAATAGGTTGGGCCTTAGGCTGATCCTGCTATTTTTGGCGCATTTTTCGTCTAGTTCTATGGGTCTGGAGGGCCTGCAAGGATCAGTGGGTTTCAATTAGTTACAAAACAAGACAGATATTTGCTTTTTAAAACTAATAGCTTTAGATCCTTGTTCTTAGTCTGAGCAAACAGAAAAAAAAATACAAAAGATATGATCTGGAGTCCTAAGTAGCTTGTTTTTTTTTTTGGTTGGATTTGAAAGCAATTCTTTAACTGATTGTTTGTGAGAATAAATTAATGTTTGTAAGGCTTATATTACATTTTAATGGAGCATATGTTTCCTTGTAGCTACCAGAAGGTGATCTACTAGATTCCTGGTCAGGGACCAAATCTCCAAGTATATAACTTATTCTCTTTTATATTTAAAGGAGTAGAATAATACACCAGAGAAAATAATACTAGTCTTCACTCCAAGATCTAAACCTGGCTCTGATGTCATCAGTTGTGCCCAAGGGTTGACCATGTCTGTTTTTAATTCTCATTTTCTCATAAGCTCTTCAACCCCTGACTTTTTCCTCCTTGTGGCATATTGAAGTTCTTTCCCAAGTCCTTGACATTTCTAGTGAGGGTCACTGTATTTATTCAGTGCCAATAACTGAGGAATAAATTCTTACATGTTGGGTTGAATCTTCACTATTGTTTTGCAAATTAACTGACTGAAACGAGATAGTGATAATGTGTTATTATGGTTAAGGTTAATAAGCTACTGATTAACTCTAGAGGATACAATTGCAGACACATTATTTAAAAGGCCTATTTTGTTGAACTGACTGATAAATGAGCAAAACATTTATGTGCATGGTATATTAACGCAAACCTAGAATCTTGAGGAAAGTAGAGCTAGCTCAATTTCTTTCTGATTCTCCTCTCTGTCCTTGCCGGATGTTAGCTTAACCTTGAGGTTGAGTCCCTGTACTCAGTGGTCCCCAACCTCTTTGGCACCAGGGACCGGGTTCATGGAAGACAAGTTTTCCACAGACTGAATGTCATTTTGGGATGATTCAAGTGCATTACATTTATTGTACATTATTTCTATTATTATTACATTGTAATATATAACAAAATAATTATACAACTCACCATAATGCAGAATCGGCAGGAGACCTGAATTTTTTCCTGTCCCATCTGGGAGTGATAGGAAATAGTGACTGATCTAACAGGAGGTGGAGCTCAGGTGGTGATGTGAGTGATGGGGAGTGGCTGTAAATACAGATGAAGCTTCACTGGCTCACCTGCCACTCACCTTCTGCTGTGCGGCCCAGTTCCTAACAGGCCACAGACTGGTACTAGTTTGCAGACCGGGGATTGGGGAAGGCAGCCTGTACTGTTTTAGACTATCAGTCATTTATAATCCAGGAGCTAGCCAGCACTTACTTTACTTCTTTGAGCCTCAATCAACTTATTTGTACAGTTTGATAGTGTCTACCTGCCATTGTTTATAGCAGAGATTGCTATCTGAAAAGATTTGTTCTCTATCTGAGATCATGTGTGATAATTTTCCTGTTTTCCTGGGTGATTTATAAAAGATGATCTTATCTCCTTTTCACTGTAAGCAAATAATTCTAAAAGATGATCACTAAGTCCTTTTGGTTTAGTCTTAACCAAAATAATATTGTTGCACCAAGAATACTGTCTGTTAAATGTAGTCAGAGCATTACTTGGAAGCTGTCTCAACCTTCCTTGGATTTTCTATTTCATTATATTGCATAGCCATTAACTGATATATTCCTCAGGAATATGACACTATAATGGATTAGATACCTGGATTATATCAGATACTGAATAACATATTCTCCAATTCACCCCAAAATAGTGACTTTGGATATTTTATAAATCCTGTTTTATACCTTCTGAAAAACTGACTGGACATTTCCCCATTCAAAATTGCCAATGATTCTCATTAACTGGCTGACTTAAACAAATGATGCCATTTATGATCCAATAAGTAATGAGCAAATTGTTTAAAATCTATGAATGTAAATGTCAAAAGTACATATATCTGGCCCATCATTTATACTTACTTTCTTATAGTAACAGGCTTTGGTAGAAAGAGATATAAAAAAAAGACACCAAATGATTTAGATGTAGAAGTGACTGTCAATTTGGCTTCCACATTGCATTGGAAGATTCAGTAATCTAGGAAGATGCTGGAAGAAAATATTATATTTCTGGAAGTGGGCTTGATGCCTTAAAGGAAGCAGCACATTCCATTCTCTGGACATAATCATTGTATCAAGGATTAGCATGTGACTTAATTGGTCCAATGAAGGTGATTCTAGGGATTATTGTTTGCTATTCTGTCTATAGGAACAAAGGAAAGAATATAAATAGCCAGGCATGGTGGTGGGAGCCTATAGTCCCAGTTATTCAGGAGCTAAGGCAGGGGCATCGCTTGAGCCCAGGAGTTTGAGGCTGCAGTGAGCTATGATGATGCCACTGCACTTTAGCCTGGATGAGTATGAGACCTTGCCTCTTGATTTTTTTTTTTTTAAAGAAAATAATATAGAGTTCCAGTTACTGCTGAAAGAGAGAGCAACACAGGGAACCAACCTTAGTAAAAAACAAATATTGAGGAAGGCAGAAAAGAGACTGAGATGGAAACTGAGTTCCTGAATACTTTCTTGAGCCTCTGGCCTACCCTCCTTAAAACACACTAGACTTCTGGGAGTCCAGCTGGAAAATCCCTTTAAACTGCCTTGCAATTTCTGGTCACATTTATGGGGTGGGGCAAAAAAATATCAGCCTCTATGCACATATGTGTTTGTGCATGTGTGTGGGGAGGGTGGGACTTAAAAACAGGTGGGAGGGCTGTGCAGTTTAGATACCTAAACAGTCTCATCACAGGTCTGTACCACCCATGGTTTAGGAGGACTCAATTTGGAAAAATTATAGCAATTCATCAGCACCTTAAATACTTCCTGAATTAGGAATCAGACAACATGCTTCTCCTGGAAGTTTCCACAAGAAGAGGGAGAATGAACTCCCAGAATATTATACATAATTTTCCAAATCACCACAGTGATGCTATTCACTCAATAGTCATATAATTCTAACATATATGACATCAGTGATTATGGTTATCATTGAAATTATTATAAAAATAAGTGATAACTTTGTGGCCCTTTGATTAATGTCTATTTTATCCAAGAATTTTTTATTCTCCAAATGTAGAGACTGTTGTCCAGAAATACTCACCATTAGCTTCCTAAACGCTAGCACAATGTATGGCATTTAGTAAATAGGAGTAGGAGAAGGTGGATAATGAAGTAGAAGGCAGTCAAATGATAAGTAATGTAAAAAAAATAAAAAGAGTCAAGTGATACCTGCATACCTTAAAACCTGAGTGACTTTCATTTAATGATCATTACAAAAGCTAAGAACATAAGGGAATAAATTTTAATTTATAATTAGGTACAATTTGGAGGTAGTAAATTAATTCTGTTAATGTTTTAAAAATTTTTAAAGCACAATTTCATGTGGATTCTGTTTTTCTTTTTTTTATTTCATGTGTAAATCACTTCAAATATTGGATCCAGATGGTGCAGTCTCAAAGGTTTCATATTTACACACAGTCCAATATTCTTTTCTAAATTAAATGTGAAAGCAGCACTTCATACAACCAAAACTGAAAGTTTGAGCAAAAATATGACAGTCCTCAAACATGGAGACTACCAGGGCCTTCCTTGTTTCTTTGAGAATGCAAAAGCCACTAATTCTATGAGTATTTCATCCATCTTGTGACGGTCCTCTCTCTTTCTTTCTCCCTCCCCTTTCCTTCCTCCCCCACTCTCCCTCCAGAAAAACCCAAAACTAGATGATAGGTTAAAAGGGTTTCTCATACTGAAACTTTATTGACTGCCTACTTTATGCCTAAACACACACACACATACACACAGAAAGAGAAAAATGTGAAATGAATTTTGAAATGTGATTAATAATTGAAAAATATTTTATTTTTCTGAATAAAAATTTCCTATTGTTTCTTTTTGTGTATAAAAATGTTTTATTCATGGTGATTACTACCTGTGTAGATGAGCAGTGCTCAAAAAAAAAACAATCACTGCCCAATATTCCTAGCAATACTGTACAAGAAAAATTTGTATTTGATTTGAGGCAGCAACTACTGTTCTTCCCTTTCTTGTGTGCATTTCTGCTTCTTAGACATTTAGGAAGCCCACAGATTTTGCTCAAAAAAAGCTGTGGGCTTTCCTGTAGCTAATTCCTTGCATTCTCGTGCCAGATACTTGTTACTACCATTTTCTTTCAATTCAGTCTGTAGCTATTGGAAGCTGAATTTTAAAACATCCCTGTGGGTTCACATTTTACCAAGCCCAGTAACTGTCATTCCTATTACCTGAGAATTATCAGCTGGGAATATTGGTTTCTTAATAAAATACTGCTTTTACATTTGATTCAAGTGGCTAACCCATTTGTACTTATTGTCATATTTCATATGTTTTTACTTAACTCTTGTTACGATTTTTATTTCCATTTTATGCTTCTTCATTATTTTTTCTGTTTCTAATTTTAATTGGAAGAAACAGTCCATTTCTCAAATAATAAAGAAACTTTATTAATTCAAAATAAAACAATCTTGTGCATTGAAGGATGAGAACAGTAACAGAGAGACCCTGTAATCGTGGGGACAGTACTAGAGTTGGTTAGTCAGCATTCAAAGCCACTCTCCAACTTTAGAACTTCGTGACTTCTCTTTAGGCTTCTAACATCTATATAATTAAATGAAAAGAAATTTTCACCCTTATTTCTCATGCCTCGTTAATAATTTCTTTACATGCCAGTTTTCCTATTTCTGGTTCTTTTCTCACTACCTGTGGGCTTATACTTTCCTTATTCCTGAAATAGGTATTCTGAAAAAAATCATCTAATCATTATCATCAGAATTTTCTATGCCAGTCCTCATTGTAGGCAGCTGATTTGTGTGTGGATTGACTTCTTTTGTGCCATGTTCTAATTCAAAGTGGTAAAAGAACTTCAGGCTCACAAGGCTCATTTAGGGTGACCCCTCAGAAAGGTTTATATATAGGGCTTTTCTCTTAGAATGAATTTCTGTATGATTGGTGTATATAGTATAACATTCTTTGACTTCTATTATTTACATCCTTATATCTAGGTTTACAATTGCCATATAAAATAATCCAATTAACAAATGAGGAAACCATGAAGATATTTACTCTGATTTGTTTAAGATATAGGTTCAATGGCTATAACTCAAAATATTGCTATGGTGTCTCTGTCAGTATCTTCCCTACTTTATTTTCTCTCTTATTGTAAAGAATGATCCTAAATCATAGGCAATATTAAATGAAAATTCTGTGCTGCAGATATGATATTCACTTAAATCCAGGGATGGTGTTATAGATAGGGACATGATAAGAAAAAAATAAAGAAAAATGAAAAAATTCAAGTCCAAAATAATTGCCTATTACTGGTAGGGTCAGTATGATATTGTCCTACTTCGGTTAAGGAGTAGTACCATACTACTAGGGTCTAATGACTAATAGATATTTTCCGTAGAGAAATTATGTATGTTTTCTTAAAATTTTGAATTTAGAATTCAAATTTAGAAATTTGAATATATGCATATATATCTTGTTTCTAATTCTAATAAGTGGTTTCTTTTAAGTTTATCAAAAATCATACTTTGTTATAGTTCTCTAATTATAAGTATCAGAAATGATTCAGTATTTATCAATTCCATATTGTGCAAAGGAAGAAAATTGATGCATTTCTACTTCCACTTCTCTTGTCAGTTTTCAGTTTTTGTTGATTTTATGGTATTCTGAACTCATATTATTGTAAATATTACTTTTTATTATGTGTCTTCTTTTTTAAGTCTTATTAAAAAGAGAAGAAATTTTGGAAATGTGGCAGTCTATTCTAAATGTATCTTCTTTGCTTCAGTATCTAATATCTACCATCACTGAACTAAGTGGATCTGGTCAATCTGAGATGTGTTATCATCTAGGAACCACTAGTGTGGGTATTGGGGTTGTGGACCTTTTAGAGAAAAGCCTAGATATGCAGTGGTCAATGGGAAGCTCCAATGTTAGGATCTAAAGAGTACAAGAAGAACTAAATGCTCAAAGACTTGAGGGCCACCGAATCCCAACAACGACCCCCTGCACACAAACACACATGCATACGAACACCTTGGATGCATGACATTAGCCCTGCATGAAAATACATGATATCTAAGGAACTCAAGAGACTGAGCAGGAACTGAATTTGTATGATGAGGCTCCCTATTCTTGAGATTAGGATAGAAGAAGGAACATGAAGACGCAGCAGATTTCCTCCTGCTGGAGTGAGTTGGGGTCAAGGAACATAAGCAGCTACTAAAGGGACAGGGAACTCATCTCCTGTTGTTTGAGGAATATCCATCTAAGATATTCCCAATTATCAGAACTCAGCTTGAGAAGCCAAAAACAATGACAATATCAAAAGCGATGACAAATAACAACACAACTAAGCATCTCAGTAGCCTGGGAGGAAGATCAACGACCACCAAAGCCAACTGGAAAACATAGAGAAAAACTTGGACAGATAATAAATGAACTTAAGCACCTAGGAAAACATAAAAAACATCATTCTGGACTTAAATACTATGGTTTTTGAATTAAAAAATAGTAAACAAATTAATGGAAAAGATGGGCTCTGAAAGAAAGTGGGAAATAATTAGTGGTGTGGAGAAATGTAAGTAGAAGAAACCTCTTAAAACCCAAAGAATCTAGACATTAATCAGGACAGAAATCATTAGTGGAAAAGTAGGATGCTAGATGAGCAATTCAAAATAAATCTTACTGCATTTTCCTTATCAATAAAATGAGAATAGTAATAGTATCTCAGATGACTATTATAGAAAATTAAAAGTGTTTATATTGTAAAGTGCTTAAAGCTATTCTTAGCACAGAGTAATGCTATATAAGTGTCTCCTAAATAAATAAATAAAACAGAAAATTAAATAACTCACTTTAAATATTGATTATTTAAAATGATCAATAAAACGGATAAAAATTTCTTTCTGATGGGTTAAAGAAAAAAGGGGAAAGAAAAAAACCACAAATTTGGGATGTCAAAGTAAACACCTCTCACACAGAGAAATGTAAATAAATTATATATGAACATTACCTACAAACCTCTGGCAATTTGAAAACCATGAGAAATGATTTTTTATGTAAATGTAAATTAATCTATATGGATCTATTACCACAGAACAAACTGGTGAAGAGCACTAGAATCAGATGGATTTCTACTTAAGTTCTACTTAAATTTAAAAGACAGATAATTTCAAATTATTGAAATTATTTCACAAAAAACTGAAAAGTCTTCACATTTATTTTAAAATCAGAACCTAATTAAAATAAAACAGAAAATGAAGACAATCTTGCTTCTGATGCAATAATTCAAAATAAAAGGCTTTTTACCATGAATGGCAAGGGTGGTTCAAAATCAAGACACTGGAGTTACAAAGATATTAACTAACTTGCCTGAGGTTACTTATCTAGTAAGAGATGAAACAATTTGCACCCTTACTTGTCAACTTATGATAACAATAATGGTAATAATGAAAATGACATCATTAAAATAGCTTTTATTGAAACTATTCTACTTTATGTTATATTCCTTAGAAGAAGTTAAAAGATTTATAATTTCATCATTAAATAGTATAATGTGAGGTGAAATAGGAATTGTCATGTTAGGAATGAAGGTATTTTTGAGGTTAAATGCAAAAATAAAATATTTGCTGTTAATATAGAAGAGCAAGTGAGAAACAATAGAACAAAGAAAGACTTTTTAGATTTGAGCTTTACTAAGACTAGGTAGAATACTCATGATACACTCTCTGCAAAAGTCATAGAGGAAGAAAATATACAGAAAAAGGTTTCCCAAAAAGTCAAGAGCTTGGGCTAAAGAGAAGCAGAAGTGGCAGTATTATCACTGTGGAAGACGAATGTAGTGGCACTTCTAATTTATTTAGTATTCAGGATTTCAACCTTAATTAGGATTCTTTTGTCACATCATTCATCAAATATACTTGACGAAATGGAAATTAACCTCAAAGTTTCTGTCGCCTCAGGCATGCTTTTAATACTTGTACTCATTTCAGTGTATTATGAAGTACAGTGAGTTGACTTGGAAATGTTTTCGTTGGAATAAGTAACATCCAAATCAAGAAATCACACATTATAAGCAATTCTGGCAGAGATATATCAAAAAGCAACCATTTAAGTGGTTACTAACTATAACCATTTGTTGTTGGTGTTTCTTTCAGCCAGTGTTAAGAACATTATGGGCTTTATTATAGGCTACTTTTTTTTTCTCTAAAATATTCTACTATTTGCACCCTGATGATTTGGTTTGCAAAGGTCCTTGAAAAAAATCATTTTATTATTTTAAATTCACTTTTTTAAAATTTGAGAATATTACAGAAGTAGAAACATTTTGGTTACATGAATTGCTTTTGTACAGTTTGAGTCAAAGTAATAAGTGTGTCTATCCCTCAGAGAGTGTGTATTATATCCATTAGGAGTGAATTTACCCATCCCACCTCCCTCTTCCCACCTGCTTGATTTCTACTGAATTTTACTACCATATGTGCAAATGAGTATTGCTCTATTAGTTCTAAATTTAATTGTGTCTATGTGTGATGTTTGTTTTTCCATTCTTGTGATACTTCACTTAGAAGAATGGTCTCCAGTTTTGCCCAGGTTGTTACTCCTAATGGGAATTATTTTTTCCTGATCTGCAAAAATGGCATTGGTATTTTAATGGGGATTGCATTGAATCTGTAGATCACTTTGGGTAGGTAGACATTTTAACAATATTGATTCTGCTGATTCATAAGCATGATAACTTTTTCAATTGGTTTACATCCTCTGTGCTTTACTTCTTCAGAGTTTCATAGTTCTCACTGTGGAGGCCTTTTGCCTCCTTGGTTAAATATATTCCTAGGTATTATTTTGTTATTGTTGTTGCTATTGTGAAAGATATTGAGTCTTAAATTTGATTCTCAGCTTGACTCTTGTTGGTGTATAGGAATGCTACTGATTTTGTAACCTGAGACTTTAGTGAATTTAGTTATCAACTCCAGAAGTCACTTGGCAGAATTTTTGAGGCTTTCTAGATATAAGATCAAAGCGGCAGCAAAGAGTGATAGTTTGATCTCTTCTTTCCCCATTTGGATATGCTTGATTTACTTCTCTTGCCTATTTGCTCTGGCTAGGACTTCCAGCACTATATTGAACAGAAGTCGTGACAGTGGGCAACCTTCTCTGGTTCCAGTTGTAAGAATCAATTCTTTCAATTTTTCCCCATTCAGTATGATATTGACTGTGGGTTGTCATATTTGGCTTTTATAATATTGAGTCATGTTCCATCTATGCCTATTTTATCAAGAGTTCTTATAAAAAGGTGCTGAATTTTGTCAAATGCTTTTTCTTTGTCTATTAAGAGGATCATATGGTCTTTGTTTCTGCTTCTATTCATATGGTGAATCTCATTTACAGGTTGTGTATGTTGAACCATTCTTGCTTCTCTGGGATGAAGCCCACTTGATCATGGTGGATTAATTTTATCATGCACAGCTGAATTTGGTTTGGTAGGATTTTATTCAGAATTTTTGCATCTATATTCATAAGGGATCTTGGTCTATAGTTTTCTGCTTTTATTTTGCCCTTTCCTGGTTTTGGTATCAAGGTGATACTGGTTTCATAGAATGAGTTGGGGAGTATTCCTGTTTTCTCTATGTTATGAAATAATTTCTGCGGTATATGTATCAATTCTTCTTTGTAGGTCTGGTAAAATTCAGATGGGGCCAGGCCTGTTTTGATGTTGGCAGTTTTTATTGCTGCTTCAATTATTTTACTTGATATTGGTCTGTTCAGAAATTCTATTGCTTCCTATTTGAGCCTAGGGAGGTTGTGTGTTTCCAAGAATTTCTCCATTTCGTCAATATTTTCAAGTTTATGTGGATAGATAATTTTATAGTACTCAGAGATGATATTTTGTATGTCTGTTGTATCAATTGTAACTTTCTTTGTTTGTTTCTGATTGAGCTTAGTAGGGTCCTTCCTCTTCTGTTTCTGGTTGATTTTATTTTGTCAAAGAGCCAACTTTTTGTTTCATTAATCTTCTGTATAATTTTTTTTGTTATTGATATTGTTTAGTTGTTCTGCAATTTAGTTATTTCTTTTTTCTGCTTGAATTAGAATTGGTTTGGTCTTCCTTTTCCAATTCCTTGAGATGATAAATTAGATTGTTCATTTGTGATCTTTCTGTCTTTTGTATATAGACATTTAAAGCTATAAATTTTCCTCTTACAACCGTTTTTGCTGAACTCCACAGATGTTGATGACTTGTGTACCTTTTGAATTTAGTTGGAAGAATCTTGTGATTTCCATCTTAATTTTCTCCTTGACCCAATAGTCATTCAGTAGTAGCTTGTTTAATTTCCATGACTTTGTGTAAAGTTGAGTGTTTCTGAGGGAATTGAATTCTTATTTTATTCCACTGTGATCTGAGAAGATACATGGTACAATTTCTATTTCTTTATGTTTGTTGAGACATGTTTTATGGCCTAGGATGTGATCAGTCTTAGAGAGTGTTCCATGAGTTGATGAGATAACACATATTCAGTGGCTTTTGGGTAAAATGTTCTGTAAATATCTGTGAGGCCCGTTTGATATAGAGTGCCAATTCAGTCCATTATTTCTTTACTTATTTTATGCTTAGAGGATGTGTCCCATTCTGTCAGTGGGGTGTTGAAGTCCTCAGCTATTTCAGTGCTGTCTATTATTTTGCTCATATCAAGTAGGATTTGCTTTATGAATCTGGGAACACCTCTGTTAGGTGCATAGATATTTATGCACCTAAATGCATAAATATTGTTTATGCATTGTTTGTCTTATTGTTATGTCTTCTTGTAGATTGTTATGTCTTCTTGTTATGTCTTCTTGTAGAATTATTCCCTTTATCATTATATAATGACGATTTTTGTCTTTCTTTCCTTTTGCTGATTTGAAGTCTATGTTATCTGATATGAGAATGGCTAACCCAGCTTTCTTTTAGTTTCCATTTGCATAGAATATTGTTTTCTATCCCTTCACCTTGAGTCTGAATGAGTTCTTGTGGGTTAGGTGTGTTTCCTGTAGACAACAGATACTTGGTTTATATGTTTATTTTTTTCCATTCAGGCAATCTATGTCTCTTGAGTTGGGACTTCAAGTCATTCACATTTATTGAAAGAATTGATAGGTAGGGTAGATTGAGGTATATCCTTTTTAGTATAACTTTATTGTCTTGTTTTACCTCTTGAGCCATTGTGGTATCTTGACTCTGACCTTTAGCTTTCAGGTGATTTTACAGTAGTGGGTATGTACTATTCTGATCCATGTATAATGCAGTTCTGAGTACTTTCTTCAGGGCAGGTCTTGTCTTCACAAATTCCTTCATGGCTTGCTTGTCTGAGAAAATCTTTATTTTTCCCTGATATAAGAAACTTAGTTTTGCAGGATGCAAAATTCTAGGCTTGCAGTTATTTTGTTTAAGAAGCCTGAGAATGTGGTCCAATCACTTCTGGCTTATAAGGTATCATTTGAGATGTCTGCAGTTAGTCTAATGGGTTTTCCTTTGTAAGCTACCTGAGGCTTTCACCTATGGCTCCTAGGACTGCCCCTCTCACGTTTACTTTGGCTAGTCTGATGACTACATGTTGTGGTGATTGCCTCTTCATAATTAATTTCCCCAGAGTCCTTTGAGCTTCTTGTACCTGGACATATAGATTTCTAGGAAGCCCAGGTAAAGTTTTTTTTTTTTTTTTTTCAATTACTCCCTCAGTTTTTCCAACCATTGTGTACTTTCTTCTTCACCCTCAGGAATGTTTATGATCCTTGTGTTGGGCCTCTTGTCATAATCCCATATTTCTTGTATATTTTGTTTGTTTCTCTTATTTCTCAGTTCTTTCTCTTTGACTGACTTGTTTAACTCAAAAGTGTCATCTTGAAGCTCTATGATTCTTTCTTCTGCCTTATCTAGCCTGTTCTTAATGCTTTCCACTGTGTTTTGTGTTTCCTTGAATGAATTTTTTATTTCTAGAAGTTCTGTTTGATTTTTTTTAATAATTCAATTTGCTTAGTGAATTTTTCATTCATTTCCTGCATTGTTTTTGTGGTTTCTTTGTGTTGGGTTTCTATTTTCTCTTGTAATTCATTGAGCTTCCTTACAATCCATATTTAGAATTCTTCATTTGTCATTTGTCATTCTTCATTTGTTTGTCCATTTTGGTTGGTATCCATTGGTAAGGATTGTTGTCTTTGGGGGCTCTCTTTTGATTTGCTTTTTTTTTTCATTTTTCCATAGTTCTTTTGCTTATTCCTTCTCATCTGTTCTCTAAGTCCAGACTTGGATATGCTAGGCCTGGCTTATCATCCTATCTCTAGGTCTCTGAGGATTAATAACTGAGGGAGAGTAGTGCTGATTCTGAGTTGCCTCTGGAGTGTTCTAGCAGGTTAGGTGCACTTTTTGGGTTACATCTGACCTGCTTTCTTCATTTATTCCCAACAACGTGTACTGTACTAAGTCCCTCAGCTTATTCTCAGTGATGGTGGGTGATACTTGTGAGTATGAATATGCCACTACCTCTTTGCTTGAGTTGGATGGCACTATGCTTAGCTATTGAATTTTTCTCCTTGTCATTGATTGATGTTTGCACGGAGAAGCCAGCTGCTGAGATGGTCTTTTGTGTCTGTGGTAAGCTCTTGTCTTCCAGGTGGGGCATACAAATTGACCCAAACTTTAGAAGGTACCCTGTATATCCCAGAGGTTTGCTTGATCTCTACTCCCCTTGAGGTGGGGGGTTGAGCAAGACAAATCATGGCTGGATTGAGAGAGCCAGGGAGGCTTACAAGACCTCTGGGGAGTTTCAGAGGTTGCTTATCCAGCTGCTAAGAGGAGCCATTGGTATGAATTTCAGAGCAATCTCTCTAAGCCAGTTAGGCTATTCCTGAGGGAGGGGCCTAATAGCTTGAGAGGTAAGGCTTCAGGCTGGGCCAGGCTCTTTCCACTCTTGTCCTCTAGAACAGTTTCTCCATGGGGTGGGGTGGGTGTCATCTCTATTCACTCCCTATAACTTCACAGCACTCTCCCATCAGATCAACTGGCATGAGTTCCTTCACCTCCTGAGACTGACTTTCGAACTACCTCTCAATCATGAGTCTGACCCACCAGCATGTGTCTCTACCAGACACTGGTGAATGGGAGGATCCCCAATTGTGCATGCCTGTTCCACCACAAGACCCCAAGGGGAGAGAGGTAGGCCTATCTGTCAGGAGGATCCTCTGCCAGGGTCATGCTCCCACCTGGGAGAAGCAGCTGCTCACGAGTTTCTTGGCTCAGGCCTCACTCCCTATTGTAATGAGTATGGAGAGATCCCTCTGCTTCTGTTGAGCCTGGGTGTCTGAGGCATTTGGTTGTCATGGAAACCAGATGCTAGGCTAATTCACTCCCAGTGTCATGCCTCTATCCAATATGGTGGCTCTCCAGCAAGCATGGGGGATGGGTACACACACAGATCTCGTTCCTTATTCCTCAGTGCCCCTTTACACTCTCCTGTTGGGTATGTCTGCAAGGGTTTCCTCACCACCCATGTCCAGGACTAAGATCTCTCCCCTGCATCTGCCTGCACCACTCTCATGTTTGGGGCAGGAGCATCAGTTCCAGCCTGCCTGTCTCAGCAGCCACTGTGTGATCCCATGAAACTCACAAACTGTAGTGGCCCTGCTCTCAATGGGAGCTCTGCTGGGAACACACATCCTTTGTGGAGATGCAGTGTTTGTTGCTACTGGGTTCAGAGTGTTCTCACAGTTGTAATGGGGGGAAGGGCTCCACTAGAGAGTTACAATTACTCTTTTTAATGCCAAAATTGGAGGTGATGCATAGGCAGAACTGTCTAGGTATAAGAGAGCCAGCACTCTGATTTCTCGTGGCACTCTCCTGAAAAGTGTCCCTTTTGAATATGCAAACTCCTGTGGATCACTGATTTACCCTGCTATTCCTATTTAGCCTCGGTGACTGGGCTTCTAGAGGGTGGAAGTGCCTATAAAATGTTTTATGTCTTGATGCTCACTATGTTGGGATTGGAAGCCCCCTTTACCATTTCATTGGCCTCGGAGCTTCTCTGGGTTTGAACTGCACTGCTGTCTTCTCTTCTCTATCTTCTTCTTTTTCAGCTTTTCAGTTTTTCTTGGTTGGGTCTCCAGATATCTCTGTTGCCTCTCCCTGTGATCCAAGCCTGAGCTGCAACTGCTCTCTGCTTTCCTCAGTCCAATATTCTACCTGCCAGTGGGATGATTCGAAAAGCAATGTCTCTAGTTGGCCATCTTGGCTCCCTGGCAAAAAAAAAAAAAAAAAATCACTTTAAAAAAGATTCTTGCTTATGATATTCCATAATATTTGTTTTGTTAACAATGTAACTGTACTCCTGAAGGAATTTGTGTATTTATGATTATAATTTATCAAGTAAAATATAGAGAATGTAGGATTATTAATTCCACTGGTATGTTTACCATGTGTAAAATTAATCCCTTGCACCATGACAAACCTTTTTCAACTTTCTCTTCTTTAGCGAAGTTCTAGCTATCTCTAAATACCTTGTCCTATGTAATACCTTCCTTCATAACTCTGACCCAAGTAGAATGGATTATTTTCTCTATTTTATACCTGTACCTGTACCTTCATACCTTCATACCTGTACCTCTTGGCACACACATCTCATATGAATTATCCATTATACATGTCCTATATATCCTCATATATAATATAAACATTAAAAAGGCAGTGATGATATTATATATATTTGCATGTCCAAAAAAATTTAGAACTCAATAGGCAATTAAACTATTAGTCATCTTAATTTCACAAATAAGTGAATAAATGAATAAACCTTTAGTCACAGTTTAATCATTATTAGATACAGTAATGCCGTACTTGTTTTATTGGGTGATTGTAAGAGCAAATTCTTTTCAAATTTCTCTAAAGTTATATAGCATGTGAAATTTTGTTGTTGGTCTTATTATGGATGTTCTAGAATTTATGTCTTATTAGTATAATTAATACAGTAGCTGTAGTTATGTTAAGTACCAGGCTTAGAAAGTAGTGTGAGCACCTGCTTCACTACTCACCAGCTGTGCTGTGACTCTGTCTAAGGTTTTAAATTTTTCTACACTTGGTTACCTCATTTAAAAAATGTGAGTAATATGATGTATTTCACATTTTCATAGGGCTATTGGACAAATTAAATGGGGTAGATTAGTAACATGTTTTAAAAAAATGTTCTACACATAACAAGTCCTCAGTAGCCATTCATTGTTACTACTTTTAAAGTTGTTTGGCATCTTTGTAACAACTTAGCTAATTCCACTAGGCAGAACTCCCTTCTTCCACTTATATTTTAAAGTAAGAGACTGGATTCCTAGTGTCTGAATTAAAAAGGCTTTTCATACTATTTCAGGAAGCAATATGGACCCCTTTCCTTAGTGAATTTTAGCATTTTACCCCAAATATAGTGTAATCAAAAGGACAAAGAATTCCATTAACTTTCTTGAAGGAGCTCCATGAGACAATATATAGCACTCTTCAAAATAGAATAAAAGCTCCCTGTATATAAATGTCTGGTGGAAAAAACATTTGTGTGTTTCTTGAACCAAATTTGAGTGTTGGCTTAAGAAACCCTGAGAATATTCTCACTCTTCTGAGAATATTCTCTGTGTCTTATACTTCAGAGCTGTCAGTCAGTATTTTTGATCATTAGCCATCTGTGATTATTTTAATTTTTGCCAGCAGGAGAAGGAACTCTTTTCCACCCAGGAGTTCTGTTATTACAATATAATTTATATGTAAAGAGCTCATTTCATCAGTGAGAGAAACTTTTACACAGTTTTTTTTAGTTTCTTTTTAAGGTTTGAAAGAAATTCATGGCATCTTGGTTTTTTTTTTCCTTTTTCCAACTCTATACCACTATTTCTCTGTCATATTTTACATTTAACCTTATTTCTTTCCATACAGAAATTTTATAGCACCCAGTTGACACTTTTAAGAACAGGATTGAAATTAAGTTTATTTCCATATGTTTTACATGTAAAATCTCATATTTATTGTAACTGTTACTTTAAAATTTAAAACTTGTAGATGAAAGTACAATTTTACTTTGCAGTGATGTATAGTATAGGAAGACTCTATTTGAAATTTCCCCATTAAAATGGCATAATGATATTTTAGATATAATTATTTAATGACAACATGTTTTGAGAGAGGATAAAAATAATTTAAAAATAGAAAAAGCCTGGCCTTTCTAAGTAACACCATGAGTTAGGACTTAAGAGTCATAGAATCACTTCCATACTTCATCCTACTTCTTCTGATTTCAATTTGACCTTCAGAAGTCAAAGGCTTCCCTCAATCACATTACCTATAATCTAGGATAATAATGTTTAACTGCATTGCAGTGATTAATGAGTATTGGTCATAAAATGTAATCCATGTATTAAAAGTCTCTGCATGAAGAGGAGACTGAATCCCCAGGTCATCATTGCAGAGTGGTTTGATGAAGTGAAGTGAATTATTGATCAACTACACAAAACTTGAGGTCTCGAACTGTATGAAGCAAGTTTCAAATCTCAGAATAGATGCTGCTGGAAATTAGTGCTTTTTGAGATCCCATGCCATTTCTTGAAGAATCAGAAAATACGTTGTCTTCTTTCCTGGTAAAAGGGTATATTATATTCTTAGCAGAGTTGACTTATGAGGATATTACTGGTGATCTGAGAACATTCCTTTTTTATTTACTTTCTCCTCTCTCATTTCCTAACCTTAATTTTCTTTCTTTCTTTTTCTGTCTATGCTTTCTTTGTAAAAAAAGAGTCTGCAGTCCTTACACACACAGCTGGCATAGAAGAAGCCAACAATCTCAATGCAGTAGACAGAAAACTGTGACAACAGCAAACAACAAAATGTTTCCTCTCTCTAGGCACTTGGATGCTACTTTCAAAAGTAATTCAGGAGTGATGTCATGCCTTCCTTTAGACAATTTTTACTGAAAGGCTTTAAATCTATGCCAAGATTAAATGTAAAGATTACTTTGTTGTTTGTTTGTATCTAGGACTAGGAATTGAGGAGGAGGATATGTAAATGCACAGACAACACACAAACACGCAGAACTCTGGAGGTATGGGAAATGCTATTTCCTTAAATAGTGATCAGCTTGGTGAGGTATCAGTGGCACCTTCTAGGGAAAGTAGCCAAGTGCCCAAATAACTCTGAGTCACCAGGTCGGTCTGATGCCATTGAAAACTAATCTAATCTGTATGCAATTTAACATCTCAACTTAATTTTCTTGGCTCTAATCTGCCCAGAGCATCTTCTCCATAGGAAACTCGAGATTAGTCTTGATAGCTAACAATGTCCAGAGTAATGACAAATAATTGCCATAAACACCTCTATACAACCTGCCTCTTAGAAGTGGTTTCTTAATTAAAAACAAACAAACTTTGAAGCTTGGAGCCTTCTAATGCAGACATAATGGGTCTGTATGCCATTATTATTATTTTTTTAAGAATAGGCATTATTTGAAACCTTAAAACTTATATCCCTATAATATGCTGAAATAATAAATAAATAAAATAAAATAAATGTATTCATCTAAAAAAAAAAAAAGAATGGTGAAGCAGGTTCAATACACTTGTAGACATAATTTTGTCCCAATACCAAAACTAAAGAGTTACTATTTGGGTTTTTTTTTTTTTTTTTAAAAAACCCAAACAAAAAAACTAACTGCACTTTACAAAGCAGTAGCTGCTAAAAGATTAAGATAGTTTTGCACATTCAACATGAGTTTTTATAACCCTGTCCAGGGCTGCTAAAATCATGTGACTCTCAGACATTGTCTGGTTATATAGTGAAAGGAGCAATGTGATACATTGCTGTCTCGTAGTAAATTGGGTTTATGGCCTGGAATGCAATTCTACCTACAAATAGTCAAAATTCTCAGGCAACACAGCTAAACCTGCACTCCTAGCCAGAGGTGAGAGACAATCAGGTCAAATAACAAATAAACTGTAATTAAGCTCTGAAAGATTTAAAAAACAAATGAGTTAATGATTTTATTTCTATGCAAATAACAAATCTTTGGGACAGATCAAATGCATTTTTTACTTCCATATTGCCAAACTTTGATTTGATTGATTCTATATTTATCCCCATGTGGCAGCTGGAGCACTCACTTTAGAGAGAAACTTTCCTAATTCCAGACTATCAAGGAAAATCTGCAAGTTAAAAACTCACTTTTATCAGCAGGCATTCTGAGAATGGCAGGTGGCAAATAAACCTCTTAGTGGATCATTCTAATTGCATTTTCTTTTACCTTCTTTTAACTTTTTTTTTTTATCTTTCTTTTAACTTAAAAAGTAGTAAGAAAAGGGAGAAGGCAACTTTCTATGATTTTGGCAGTTATGTTTACATCTTTCTCTAATGAATGTTGTGTTCAAAGTTTTCACTGACTCTTAAGTATGAAGCTAGTTTGAGGGTGTCTATACCTTGTATAATGGATATATAAAAAGAAGAACTAGAAATAATTTGATGCATTAGATATAGCAAAATGTTGACTAGTGTTATTACAATTTTTTTTTGCCTTTCTCTGCTTTTATTTATTTTCACCATTTTCTTTACTGCTTTATTATTTTCTGTTTAGGACAAAAGAGTAAAAAGCAAAATCATAAAGCATAAAATTTAAATAAAAGAATAAAAAATAAGATGAGGCACAATTAGGAGGTCTCAGTGAAGTAATAATTGTATTAATCTGCATCTTCTTTTTATAACAAAATATATTTTAATTATAAATATAACCCCCCCATCTCAGTTTAAACTGTTGCTCTGGGTTTTAATGCATCTAAATATATCTTAAAGGAATTATCACAAATATTAGTTAATTGATTAAGTGAGTATCTGGGTATTTTTGACAACCTGGTTTCAATATAAGACAACGATAATATTTTTCTAACAATTCATATTTGTTTAATAATTGAATCAAAGAATCTTGAAGTTTATTTTAAGTGAAAAACTTCGTAGTAATCACCTACTCAGTAAATGTAGTTTCTATTGGGTTTTTAAAAAGTAAATATGTATATGTGACATATCTAGAAATATGCAAACACTCATATTCTTTCCCATTAACTGGAAGACCCCCCCCCCCCCAAAAAGTGAGTTCATGTGATGTTGGTCAAATAACAGATGGAATCCCAACGAGAACACATGCTTCTCATTTGACCTTTCTACCCATCTCACACTGTGTTATGTCTATATATTTACCCTGTCTTCTCAACAGGATACCTTAAATTGACATAGAGTTAAGCATTCATTCTTTATCAATAACCAAATGCCCATGTTTGCAGATTTTCAAAGTTTATCCTTTCTTCATAATCCTTCCAGAAATTTCTCAATAGTATTACTTTTCTTAAACAGTTACAAAGCAAAATTACTTCAATGGTGATAAATACAGAGTGTGATGTAAATATAAGAAAAGCACTCCCACATCTGACTGCGGGAATTAAGAACAGCATCCGAGGAGTTTGCATTTTTACTACTATTTGACAGCAAAGTCACATGTTGACAGAAAGCTTCATGCAGAAACTGTATAAAAGGGAGTGAATGTCATGTGTTCTGTGAACTATGAGTTATTCTTTATTATTGCATTTACTTTAAACTATTTTATTATTTATTTCTCTTCACTAGGTATCTTGAAACCTTGTAAAAATGTGTAAGGAAGTTTGTAGCCAGAAGTAAGCTGAAACAAGTAGGTGGGAGCTATGTCAAAAAGGGCCTTGTGTAATTTGTAAATGGCTAGGTTTGTCCATTCCTTTCTTTTTTAAAAAAATTTGATCCTTTTTATTTAAAAACCATCATGATAAAGAAAATGATATCAAAAGAATTCTGCTGCTTTTCTGCTATGAACATTAACTGTAATGCAATAGATTTGTCTATTCTTGTTTCAATCCTTTCCTTCAATCATACCCTTTCATCTAAAAACCTACAAAGATTCTCTATCAGTAAAGTCTTTGAGTCACTCAAGTGACTCAAAGTCTTTCTCTTTCAACAATTGTTAAATAAATATGCAATTATTTATTTGCTTCTCTTCCAGGAAAGTAGCACCGTAATTATAATCCTTTACTGTCAATAACAAAACAGTGATTTGAAAATATATGAATTATCCTTTCAAAATGCAAGTATGCAGAGGATATTATCCAGCCCAAGTCACCAAAATACCCCTTTGCAGCTTTGGCTAAGTTGCAGCATCATGGGAGATACATTTTTATAATCCCAGAGGTATCAGTTTAGACTTCAGACTTATCTCTTCATTTTTATGCCTTCTTGGAAATCATTAATATAAATTCTCAGTAAAATATATTTTATTGGGATTGACACATAAAGGCCACCTTTCAATACTATTCACTATTTCCTCCTTAAAGGGACCAATCCCATACATCATTTACTATAAGCAAAGGGCAAAGACAATAGAAACTAAATAAAATTATCTTGATAGACATCTATCCTACAGGCATGCCTGACAACTTTTGCTATTTGTGTCTGTCCCATATGAGTATGTTGCTATTAGGACATGTAAATAGTATTAAAGATAAGCAAGCATGAGTTGGTGTTAGTGAAACATAAGGCAAAACACTGCGGTGTCCAGAGCTGAGTGTTATGTGTATGGAAAGAAGAAAACTCACAAAGAGGAAACAACATCTTTTCAGTAGTAAGATATGTAGAGGCCAGGGGATATTTGAAAATGGATTACAAAAAAGTTGACAAATAGATGGTTGTCCATACCTCTGAACATAGACCATGAAAGGTGCTAAACTGATTTGTTGAGAAAACATATACTAAGGAGCATGTCCATTGTTCCTCTATCATCTTTTCAGGTTCTTTCTAGTGTCTATTAACAGAGCCAAATGGGAAGTCAGGCACCAAAGGAGAAATATAATTTTCAGAGTTCCATCCTTAGCATCACACACACACAGCATTGTATAGATGGGTAGGTTGGAATCTGACATCAAAAGCTTAATAATTGGCATATTTGCCAAATATATAACTCTCAGTGTTTTTAAAATAAATAACTATGGGCCTAATAATAACATATATATACTTCTATTACATTTTTTAATGCCAGATTGGAACTCTATATAATTATTAATAAAATCCTATTAAAAGATATAAAGAAGATCTAAATAAAGAAGAGCGGCAAGGATTGGAAGGATCAATAATATAAAGCTATCAATTTTCTGTGAATTGTTCTAAAACAATAGAATGTTATTGTGACCAAATTTCCAATTGATTCTTTCAAGAAACTTAAAAAAATTTCAGATAATTTACAGGAAAAAAAAACTTTGATATTTTTTAGGAAAGAAAACAAGATGGAAAAACTTGCTTTACCAGATAACAAGATATATTTTAAGGCATAGTGATTAAAATATTTTAATAAGAACATATGGGTAGACAAATAGACAAATAGAACAGAATGGAAAATCCAAAAGCAGATGCTTGCATATTTGGGAACTTGATATATGTCAGAGGCAGTATTACAAATGAGAAGAGAAGAGATTTATTATGAAATAAATGCTGTTTGGACAACTGGTTGTTCATATGGAGAAAAATTGAAGTTGGATCACTATTTCAGAGTATACACAATAACTCATTTAAGATAGATTAAGAATTATTTTTGAAATGAATGATTTTAACACCTTTAGAAGAAAATACCAAATAATATTTTCATGGCATTAGATCAACAGAAAAAACACAATTATGTGAAATATTGATGCATGTGATTATATTATGGTAATAACATATTACCACAAATTAACATTAAAAGGGTTAAAAAACAACCCTCAGAATTTTAGAATATATTTGCAAAAACATGTAATGATAAAATGGCATCTTGAATATAAAAAAATACAAAAGAAAAAACTAGTAATCCAATAGATAAATGAGCGAACTATACTAATAAATTCAGAGGAAGAAACACATATTGCTAGTACACACACAGAAAGATATTCAATAATTCCATGTCCATGAGACATAATTAAAAAAATACATTACACCATTTGTTGTTTTGGGACTTTTTGATAAAAGCCATTCTCACTGGAGTCAAGTGATATCCCATTGTGGTTTTGATTTGCATTTCCCTGATGATTAGAGATGTTGAGCATTTTTCGTATTCTTGACCATTAGTATATCTTCTTTTGAAAAGTTTCTGTTCATGTCCTTTGCCCACTTTTGGTGTGGATGAAGAGAGACAGGAAAACTCATATACTGCTGGTGGGACTGCACACTAGTACAATCTTGTATGTAGACAACTCAAAGAACTAAAAGTAGAACTACCATTTGAACCAGCAGTCCCACTACTGGGTATCTACCCAAAGGAAAAAAAGACGTCTGCACTTGAATGTTTATAGCTGTACAAATCAAAATTGCAAAGATGTGGAAACAACCCCATGTTCATCAATACATGAGTGGATTAACAAAATGTGGTATATTATACCATGGTGTACTACTCAGCCATAAAAAAGTGGTGAACTACCTATTGTATTATCTTGGATGGAGCTGGAACCCATTTTTCTGAGTGAAAGGGGTGGGTAAATGCACAACGAATGGATGCTGAGAGAGCTGTATGGGGGAAGGGCACACCTCTAGCCATGAGTTGAGTGAGGCAAAGGTATTACATGTAACCGAAATGTTTATACCCCCATAATATTCTGAAATAATAATAATAAAAAGAATGGTAAAACAAACGCCCCATGTACTCACCATTAAATTGATACTAATTGATCAACCCTAATGTGCACATATGGAAAGTAACTTTCATAGTGTGTCGGGCAGGTGGGAGGGAGAGGAAGGGAGGGAAGGGGTAAATCCATATCTAACAGAGGCAGTGAGCACTGTCTGGGGTATGGACATACTTGTCAGGTGGTGCAAAGGCAATTCATGTGACCAAAGCATATGTACCCCATAATACTCTGAAATAAAAAATAAAAATAAAAGTTATCTTCCCCAAATAAATTACCTTTAATAAATTACGATATTATACATTGCTAACCATGTGGAGCAATAAAAACTCTAATAGCCTCATGGTGAAATGTCAAATTGCTGTATTCATTTTGAAAACTATTTGCCAGCACCAAATAAAATTCAATATATTTATTTAAACTCTGCAACTCAGAATTTCTACTTTTAGGTACATTACCTAGACTAAATATTGTACATGTACACAAAGCACATGTGCAAAATCATTGCTTATCACATTGTTTAGGAGGATGGATAAATAAATTCTGGTATAGTAGTAAAATGAAAGAAGTAGGTTTACATATATCAGCATAACTCAATCTCATTTGTTGAGAAAAGTAAAAGAAAAATGCAGAATAAGGACAGTGTGACATTACATATAATTTTGAAGTATGAAAAGTAATATTTTATGAACATATACTTATATATAAATTATTTAAAAACATTTATTAGATTGATAAAACACATAGTATGTAGTTATTTCTTGGTGAACAGGATTGGGAAAGGAAAAATAGTGGCATGATCATAATCTATAAAATGTATATCTCTAGTAAAAATAGGCTCTAAAGTATTATTTAATACATGAGTCTAAAATGTGCTAAATCTGGATCGTGAGAATAAGAATTCAGTTATTTGTTATATATGTTTTCCCCTCTCTGTGCTTTTGAAATATTTAACTATACATTGGACATCCATTTTGATAAAATGCAACACAATCCATATGTCACACTTTATACAAAAATCAATAGAAAATATATCACCTCAATGTAAAATCTGAAAGTATGAAACTTACAGAAAAAATAGAGGAAACTCTTTATGACTTTGGGTCACACATTTCTTAGCTATGAGACAAAAAACATGATCCATGAAAGAAAAAACTTGATAAATCAAACTACAAAAAATTAACAACTTCTGCTGTGTGAAAGATTATTCAGAGAATAAAAAGATGAGCTACAGGTTGAGAGAGAATATTTGAACATCACATATCAAAAGAATATCTTGTATCACAATATATAAAGAATTCTCAAAACTCAACCTTTAGGAAACAACCTAATAAAACATAGACAATGAATATGAATATACTCTTCACTGAAGAAAATTTACAGATGACAAATAAATAAAGACATACTCAATATCATTAGTAATTAGGCAAATACAAATTAAACCATAATGAGATGCCATAAGGCTCCTATTATAATGAAAAAAAGGAAAATCGACAATCCAAGTGCTGACATGAATAAGGAACAACTAGACTTTCATAAATTTGCTGGGTAGAATGTAAAATGGTACAGGAAATTTGGATAAAATTTGAGTAGTTTTTTTTTTTTTAATTTAAACACATGACTAGAATATGACATAACATTCCCCTGCCTAGGTATTTACTGAGGAGAAATAAAAACATTTGTTTACACAAAAAATAGTACATGTATACTTATAGGAGCTAGATTTTCATCATCCAAAACAAGAAACAACTAAAATGTCCCTCAACATATAAAGTATAAAGATGTGCTACATACATACAATGAAATATTAGTAATAAAAAGCAATCAACTACCAATACATGCAACAGCATGGATGAATGTCAAATATATTAGGCTAGGAGGTGAAAGAAACCAGACGCAGAGGCCACGTACTTTAAGATCCCCTTTATATGAAATTATGAAAAAGGGAAAATTATAAAAATAAAAACCAGATTAATGGCTGCCGGGCTCTGGGACAAGAGAGGGATTTATTAAAAAGGAGCAGTGTAGCAGTTTTTTTAAAGTGACTATAGACCTATATTCTGAATTTTTATTGTTGTTGTGTGTGCCTTTGAGAACTGAAGACCAAAAAGGTGAATGTTACTGTATGTAAATAAAAAGTGAATAACCAATAATCTAAATATATATAGGTATATATGCACATTTATGCACAAATATATTTTACATTAATGTAAGATTTTTTTAAATTTATTTATTTTTATTTTAGCGTATTATGGGGGTACAAGTGTTAATGTTACTCCTGACACCAGTGAATGTTCTCATTATTAATGAATAAGTCTATTTAACCATACCCTCATCAATATTGAATATTGGCTTAAAAATAAATAAAAAACCTTTACAAGTGTTAAAAAAAAGACAAGTGAATCATGTGAAAATTTTTCAGTTTTTTTCTTCTTTTAGTTTGAAAGTCTTCTGACAATCTCAATACTTTTAGCATATTTCCATTATTAGCAACATCATTTTCATCCTTGAATTGAAAGAAAAGCAGTCTTTCTAGTATACAAACTCAGAATTCAGGTGATCTCCTAAAAATTATTAATTAGAATCTAAAAATATTAATTAGAATCTTACAGATTTTATAAGATTCTAATTCATATTTTTTAGCCATATAGTAGGAGATCACCTGAATTCTGAGTTTGTATACTAGAAAGACTGCTTTTGTTTCAATTCAAGGATGAAAATGATGTTGCTAATAATGGAAATATGCTAAAAGTTTTGAGATTGTCAGAAGACTTTCAAACTAAAAGAAGAAAAAAACTGAAAAATTTTCACATGATTCACTTGTCTTTTTTTTAACACTTGTAAAGGTTTTTTATTTATTTTTAAGCCAATATTCAATATTGATGAGGGTATGGTTAAATAGACTTATTCATTAATAATGAGAACATTCACTGGTGTCAGGAGTTCATAAAAGTTTCTGATTTTGTTTAACTTATTCTGTATTGGAATTTTTTTATTTCAACATATTATAGGGGTACAAACGTTAAGGTTACATACATTGTCCTTGTCTCCCCCACCCCCTTGGGTCAGAGCTTCAAGAGAAGCGCAGGATTCACTTGTCTTAATCCTAAACTATTTCTAAAATGCAGATTTCCATGAGCTTTAGGTGCAATGTTTTCAAGCAGCCATCACAAAACCCTGGATATTTTCTGGACCTGGGGGTGAAAGCAAAGGAAAGTGAGGTACTTAACTGAATGGCAGAAACTAAGCAAGCCATAGAACAGATGAATGCTAAATGTTAATAAGTGGCTGATATATGCATCCAGACTCTTCTGTTTATATTAATTGATAAAGTTAATCATAAGTAGATATAATATGATAACGAATTCCATAAAAGTCACTGTGCATATCTTTCTCTGTAGCATTGCCCATAATCTACTCACTTGGAAACATTCTTTTTTATTTGTTCTTTTTTAAAAACAAATACCGTTTTTGATAGACATTTGAGCATCTTTCAGAAAAGACAGAGACTACTTCTTCAAATGCAAACCTGAAGGGAATTTGGAATAATTTTCTTGCTCTGTAGGAAGATTTTCCTTAGGGAGAGCATATTTAATAGAGGAAATGTGTTGATTTCAGTAATCACAGATGTTTATTCTAGTCTATTTATATTTGACTCTACATTTTTTATAACATATAAATACATTTCTTAAGTTTGGTGCTAATGTAGTTGTGTAATGCTGGTAACTCTGACTAGAGAAAGCTAGGGAAAGTGCACATGGCTATCATCCAGGTTTGTTCACAAATCTCTATCCACATACACCTTCATATCAAATCTTTAACATCCTGCTATTCAATTCCTTGGCATCTCTTGTGCAAAGACTAACAACTTTACTAAGTCAATGAAAAGGAAGACGAATTTCTATCAAGGAATAGATTGAGATCACTGCACTTGTAACCTATTACAAAGTTGTTTATTTTCTTTAAAAGGTAAAATGCACCAGGGCCAAGCCATGGCTGCATTTCTAATATTGATCTGCATCTGATTCCATTTCATAGGATCTAAAAAATATTAGCTAGAATTGCATATGTTCATTGTCAGCAAATGCATTCATTTTGTAAACATTTTGAAATGGAAACTCTGATGTATGTGAGTTTGCATATAGTCATATGTGAATACAGCCCCCTGCCCCACACACATTGTCTAAAAGAAGTACTGGTATAGAAAATAGAGAAAACTAATATTTATTAAGCACCCATTTAGCAAGGTTCTAGGCTATCATTATGTCCCTAAGCTTTGTCTGGTCATAAGACTTACCTAAGGCACAAGTTTAAACATAAAATTGTGATACTTGATCAAGACCTACTGAATCAGGAGTAGAGATCTAGAAATCTGTAATTTAGCAATTAGTAGAGGTTAGTCTTTTGAGAAAAACTGAGAAGAGTTCATTTAAACTTCAACTTCTGTAGACCTTTGTATCATTTTTATAAAGAAACTGAAACTGAAATATATCAATAAACTTTGCCAATATGAATTTATAAGAGGTGGGATCTGGGATGTGAAATAAATCTGTGAAATTCAAAAGTCTGCATTTCCCCAGCCTTGTTGCACATGTTTTATTATCTTTTAATAGCTTTATTGATATGACTTACATAATACAAAATTCACCCCTTTAAAGTGTGTAATCCATTGATTTTAGTATATTGACAGAGCTGTGCAACCATCACCGCTGTAAAGTTTTAGAAAAGAAACACAGACACATTAGCAATTATTCCCCATTCCCTCTTCCCCTCAGCGCTGGCAATTACTAATTTACTTTCTATCTCTATGGATTTGTCTATTATGAGCATTCATATAAATGAAATCACTCAATATGTGGCCTTTTGTGTCTGACTTCTTAAATTTATAAGGTTTCCAAGGCTCATCCATATTGCAGCATGTATTAATTTTATATTTTGTAGAGAAGTTTTTGTGGAGATATATATTTTTCAATTCTTTTGAATACCTATGAGTAGAATTGCTGGGTGATAATGATAGCTCTATGTTTAACATTTTGTTTTTTATTTCAGTCATTTCTTTATTCATTCAAAAAGCATTCTTCTATTTACTAGATGTGCATTCATGAACACACAAAGTCCCTACTGTTGTGGAACTTGTGATCTAGTCCACGTTCAAGGGGCTCTAGCTTCTGCAGTAATGAGAAGAGTTCTCACAAAAAGAGGTGGAGGGCTCTCTGTCTCTCACACTAGGATCAGAGAGTCAGTACAAGACAGAAAGTTCATGTAGTGTGCTGTAGAAAGAAAACAATCACTTCTGGTGAAGAATGTTCCCTCTATTTCTATTGGTATCAAGGTTTATAGACCCAACTTATCTAAGGTACATGAATTTATGTAAATGTGTCCTATGACATAGATTTAGTCATGTATGAGTGTAACTTTCCTTTCAAAAACATGTGTTCTGACTCTTCATGTTTCTTCCTTAGCTGTGATTAAAATCTTAAAGATCATTATCCTAGGAGTCTAACTGGGATTCTTTACCCTAGATTTCTTTTTTTCAAAATATTAAAGTGGTATAAATGTTTTTGTTACCTGGATACATTTTATAATTGCTAAGTTGGGATTTTTTGTGTGCCTGTCAGGAGAATAGCATTCATTGTACACCAATAGGTAGGTTTCTATATCTCCCTTTGACCCCTTCTTGATTTCCAATGACCTTTACATGTCTCTGTGCCCATGTCCATGTGTGCCCATCAACTGGTTCCCAATTGTTAGAGAGTACATGTGGTATTTGTTTTTCCATTTCTAAGATACTTCACTTGAGCATTTCTTTTTTTTTTTTTTTTTTTTTTTTTTTTGAGACAGAGTCTCACTTTATTGCCCAGGCTAGAGTGAGTGCCACGGCGTCAGCCTAGCTCACAGCAACCTCAAACTCCTGGGCTCAAGCAATCCTGCTGCCTCAGCCTCCCAAGTAGCTGGGACTACAGGCATGTGCCACCATGCCCGGCTAATTTTTTTTTTTCTATATATATTTTAGTTGGCCAATTAATTTCTTTCTATTTATAGTAGAGATGGGGTCTCGCTCTTGCTCAGGCTGGTCTCGAA
>VSMD01067731.1:0-54520 GCA_008750895.1 Mirza zaza
ACTGTTTTTTTTTTTTTTTTTTTTTTTTTTTTTTTTTTTGAGACACAGTCTCACTTTGTTGCCCAGGCTAGAGTGAGTGCCATGGTGTCAGCCTAGCTCACAGCAACCTCAAACTTCTGGGCTCAAGCAATCCTCCTGCCTCAGCCTCACGAGTCGCTGGGATTATAGGCATGCACCACCATGCCCGGCTAATTTTTTTTCTATATATATTAGTTGGCCAATTAATTTGTTTCTATTTATAGTAGAGACGGGGTCTCACTCTTGCTCAGGCTGGTTTCGAACTCCTGACCTCGAGCAATCTGCCCGCCTTGCCCTCCCAGAGTGGTAGGATTTCAGGCGTGAGCCACGGTGCCTGGCTGGGAACGAACTGTGAATATATGCAACAACATGGATGAATCCTTAAACAGTCTTGCTGAGTGAAAGAAGCCACACAAAAAATACTACACACTGTATGATTTATTAAAAATTAATAGAAAATACAAATTATAGTGACAGAAAGAAATGGTTGGTTGCCTGTGGATCCACAAGTGGGAAGGGGATGAGAGGAGGGGAGAATTCAGAGGACAATAAGGAAATATTTGGGGGGATGATGGATAGTCCGTGATCTTGATTGTGGTGGTGGTTTCGCAGGTATCAAAATTCCTCCAATAGTACACTTTAAATTTGTGCAGTTCATTATATGTCAGTTATACTTCAATAAAGTTGTTTATAGAAAATAAAATAGTTCACTCACAGAAAAAATAATAAATGCCTTCTGCATGCCAGATTCAGGTGCTATGTGCTGGTGGTTCACAGACCAAAGAAATAGCCCATGCATTCAGGGAGCTCATAATCTAGAGAGGAAGTTATAAATAAACAGATGATTTAAATCCAGGGTTCTAGGCGCTAAGAAAAAGAAAAACACAGGGAACACAAAGGGTCCAGAACATGGATGTCATTGGGTGCCTCTTTCTGGGGAGGCCAGGAAAGCCTTAGGGAAGAGGGGAGCTGAGCAGAGGCTTAGGATTAGAGCCTCCCCATCAGAAGGGAACAGTGTGGGCAAAGTTGCTGAAATGCAAGTTTGGCCTGACTAGAGTGAAGGACACAGTGGGAAAGTAGGAAGAGAAGTTGCCCTAGAAACCCTGGGGTGTCTTTGTGCTCTAAGACTGAACTAATAGTTTTTGGGACGTTGTTTCATCCAGACACTCAGCATAGACTTCCATGTTCCAGGTTTTAAGGCTCTGACACTGGTATTGCTCAGTTGCTGAGAGCTGCTGTGATCCCCACAAATGTTGCGAGACTCAGAAAAGGAAGGAGTTGGTTTAGGTCTGGGCAGCAGCTGGAGAACATCTGTTTACTCCTTGCAGTGGCACCTGGGAGTGCAGGCTTCTGGTGTGTTTGAATGTTGCAGGCAACCAACAATCCAGCTGCCCCAGAGGCGGTCTTTCCACCAGTAGAGAATTTTGCCTTTCTCTCTGGCTAGCGGCATTGACCCCTGAAGGTCCTGCTCATCTGGCAAAAAGAGTGTCTCGTGGGTAGTGATCTGTGTGCTGTCTGGTGCTTTCCTACCCTCTGGTCATCCGTTAACCAGTCACCCCCAGATTTCTTCAGCCACTGAATAACAGAGGTCTTGGGAGTCCCTTGTTTGTTTGTTGCTTTTAGAGTGGTTTTCAGGGCAGACTAGGATGTTAAATTCAGGACACAATCATGTAGACCACATTAAAAATGCAGGCAGCAATGCAGAACAGGACTGGCTCATGTCAGGCAGACATCTCAGTGTAACCAGAGGCGGAAAACACGGACAAGGCCTATGTTAATGGAAGTAGACGCCAAATTGCATGGCAGGCTCTGGCTCCTGTTTCTCTTGTTCCCCGCCACCCTCTGGCTGGAAGAAAGCAGCTCATATTTAAGCCAGAGTTTAAAATGGGATTGCTGCGTGATGAGCATTTCTGTGATGTAGAGATCGAATTGCTTACACCTCAAAAGGAGGGCTTCCAGGCTCTCCCATTTAGGAGGATTGTAACTGTCTTGGCAGTTAGGATCTACCAGAAGGCAAGACAAGTGGTAAGTGTGAGGTTGATAGTTTATTCTTGGGTTGGGGCTCCTTCACTGCCTTCGGTAGGGCTAGACCAACAGGGCAAGCAGAAGGGCCAGTACTGGTCTCCGCGCCTAAGCCAGCCTGGGGAAGCTGGGACCAGGAAAACCCAATATGGATTAATTATCTCAGGTGGATTAATTATATCAAGCAGTGTCAGGAGGAAAGAAGTTTTTAGTCACATAGTGGGGTTTGGGTGGGTCTTTTTTTTTTTTTTTTTTAATTTTCTCATCTGGGCTGGTGAAAACAGTCCAAGTGTGGGCTGGCTCAAGCTTTATAGCTCTGTTTGTTCTGCCTTCGCCTCCTCCCCCATGCCATCTGCCAGCTGGACCATTAACCGGCTCTGTGCTGTGTGGATCCTGGAAGGTCACGACTGTTGTGATTTGGGTTGGTTTCCCAAATGGGTGGGTGAAATGGATATCTAACTAACTGTCAATTTGTTTTCTTATGTTTCAGTCCTTCCAAGGAAGTCAAGGACGAGCATACCTCTTTAACTCAGTGTGAGTGTCTCTGAATGGTACATCCATTGCCTGGTGTATGTAACTTCTGAGGGATGGGGAAGGCAGCAACTCTTTTTTTTTTTTTTGAGACGGAGTCTCACTTTGTTGTCCAGGCTAGAGTGAGTGCTGTGGCATCAGCCTAGCTCACAGAAACCTCAAACTCCTGGGCTCAAGCAATCCTCCTGCCTCAGCCTCCCTAGTAGCTGGGACTACAGGCATGCACCACCATGCCCGGCTAATTTTTTCTATATATATTAGTTGGCCAATTAATTTCTTTCTCTTTTTAGTAGAGATGGGGTCTCGCTCTCGCTCAGGCTGGTTTTGAACTCCTGACGGCCTCACAGAATGCTAGGATTACAGGCGTGAGCCACAGCGCCTGGCCTGACAGCAACTCTTGATGTTAATTAAACAATGGATCCTGCCTTCTCTGCAACAGTAAAACTCTGTGGGGTGTTACTCTCCATAATTGGTAGTTACCTTTGGGGCATTTTTTGGGTACCATCCCTGGCTAAAAATAATCATATTCACTACACTACCCTCAGTAGGCACCTCAGAGGGCTGTGGTCTTAGAGGGCAGGAGCTGAAGAGCTTCTGAGAGGGCCTCAACATGGGGGTCCAATAATGAGGTCTGAGATATGTCATTGCAGAAGAGAATCGAAGGAGGGAGGCAAGGCCCACTTAGGGGAGACGCAGAGTGTGCACAGCCCTCAGTCATCCCTGGGCACAAAATGTATAACCTCTTCCCTAAGAAAGAAAGACAAAGCTCACACAAGCCAGGTGAACTGTACAAACAGAAATCTCGTGTGCTCTGCTTGAGTTTGGTCCTCTGAAGGTGTAAAGCGTATCCAACACTGGGCCTCACTCATCGTGGGGATCAGAACCAGACTGTGCTGTCAAGTTCGACATCTCCGGCCTCATTCAGTCCTCAGTAAGCTTTGAGGACCTGTGCTCCTGGCTGTGGACTTCACAGTGTGGTTGTCACTTTATCCCCTTAAGTCGCAAGATGAAAAGTATTTGTTAGAAAAAATTAAATTCTAAGCAGAATCTCAACCATAAAGACTATTTTAGTAGACCCACTGCATCAGAACTTGCAGATCTCAACTTCATTCCAACTGAGATATTTCCATTTTGTCCCAACCTTTTGGGGGTTGTTATTATTCATTTCAGTTTTAGACCATCCTCTCCTCAGTGTTGGCTTCCCTTGGGGCAGCCTTGCCTAGTTAATTTTTGCTGGAAGCTCAGCTTGAATGACTGACGATGTGCAAGTGACTAACTACCCACTCTCCTCTCCCTGTCTGTCCCCGACATAGAGTTAATGTAGGCTGCGGGCCTGCGGAAGAGCGTGTGTTGCTAACAGGACTGCATGCAGTTGCGGACATTTACTGTGAAAACTGCAAAACCACGCTGGGCTGGAAATATGTAAGTATAGAGGAGTCTGGTTGGTAGAGGGCTATAAAGGGAATAGCCAAGAGCCTCATGCTAGAAGAATGCTTTCTTCTATTTGCTTCCCTTGGTGTGCCGTTCGATCGTCTTAGACCAGGACAGGAAACAGCTCAGAAAGCAGTACCTACCTGGTCCTCTGTCTACCACATTCATTCTTACCTTTGCACTGACACGTGCCACCTCCTGTTCATTCCTTCACGCCTATCCCTGAGACGCATACACACCTTTAGATTTAATAAGTAATAATAGCATGTAACATTTCCTGACGGCTTACTACATGCCAAGCATCCAGCGGGGGTGGGGAACCTGCAGACTCAAGGCCACATGTGGCCCTCCAGTTCCCCAAGTGCAGCCCCTTGACTGAATCCAAACTTCACAGAACAAATCCCTTTATTAAAAAAATTTGTTCTGTAAAATTTGGATTCAATCAAAAGGCCGCACTCAAAGATCCAGAAGGCCACAGGTTCTCCACCCCTTCGGCGGATGCTCCAGTTAAGTATTCCTAAAACACCTCCCGGGTCATGTGCTCAGCATCGTCAAATGTTGTCATAAATAACATCCACTGTCATTTGTAGTCATAGCCAGGATCTCCCAAATGGACAATCTTTCTTTCATTGTTTAACTCAGCAAAACATTTTAAGGTCCCTTTGGGGTCTAGGAAGAGTGAGCAGTCCTTTGCCAGGGCAGAGGAGGGAAGGCCAGAGTTCTGCTGCTTTAACACTGGGGACCCGATTGTTCTAACATGCATGGGGGTCACCATACAACCATAGACACAGCCACTACAGTCCCTCTGGCCAGTAGCAAAGTACCACCAGGCAGCTACAGTCAAGTTCAAATTTGGGCTCCATCACTTACTTGGTTGTGCATCCTTGGGCAACCTGCTTAGCTTTTGTGCTAAGTTTCCTCATGCTCATAGAGTCAGTTTGAATGTGAGGATATTGAAAAATTGGTCTTCCTGACTCTTGGAAGGCAATTCATTCCATACAAAGCGTCTCAAATTCCCCATCTTGCCAGGTGGCTCATGACCTGTGTTGGCTTCAAAAGAAGCCTGAAGGAGCAGTCAAAACTGCCGCAGGGGCTGAGCGAGGCGGGACGATTGCTCGAGGTCAGGAGTTCAAGACCATCCTGAGCTAGAGTGAGACCCCATCTCTACTAAAAGTAGAAAGAAATTACCTGGACAACTAAAAGTATATAGAAAAAATTACCTGGGCATGGTGGCGCATGCCTGTAGTGCCAGCTACTTGGGAGGCTGAGGCAGGAGGATTGCTTGAGCCCAGGAGTTTGAGGTTGCTGTGAGCTAGGCTGACACAACAGCACTCTAGCCTGGGCAACATAGACTGTCTCAAAACAAAAACTGCCATACAGTGGTGATAACACGTCAGTGTAGGTTCACAGTCGTAACACACGTACTACCCTGATGTGGGATAGTGGGGGGATTCTGTGGGTGAATAGTGGGTATATGCTAAATCTCTGTGAACCTAATACTACACTAAAAAAATAACATCTATTAGGAAATATATATATATAAATAATATGAATAAAAGGCACCAGACACAGAAGCATGATTCCATTTAAATAAAGTTTAAAAAAACCTAGACAGTGTTTTTTCATGATGCCAAGACAGTTTAGCCACAGCTGCCTGTGGTTGGCTTGGTTGTTCCTCGTGGGAGATGCTGGCCTTAGCCAAGTCTACTGTGTCTTTGCAGTCTCGGGCCTCTGGGTAATGGAGTCTGAATGGGGGGACGGTTCTGTATTTGATTATCTAGAAATGTTCTGTCCCTCCTCTGTTTCCCAACCTCTTGGCTCTCTTACTCCACCAAGGATGTGTTGGAGTAGAGACAAAAAATAAACCTGAGCTGGCTGGCTTTTCTCCTTGCTTGAGGTTCAGGTAAAGTGATTCACTCATTTGAACAAGTTTTTTTGAAAGCCTTTGACTGGATATGACTGTGAATGAATGAGACCCAGCCCCTGCCCTCAAGGTGTTTACAGTCATGATGCCAGGGAGAAGAGCGAGGTGGAAACAGATTGACAAATACAGTGACATGCGTAGGACAGTAGGGAAACGTCCAACAACCCAAATATTCATAGATCACCTCTTATGTGCCAGGAGTAGAGCTTCATTCTTTCATTCCGTTATTTCTTCTCACCTTCACAACAGTCTTGTGCAGTCATGTAAATATCCCAGATTTGTAAATGATTAAGCAGAAAGTTGAGTGGTTAGGTGATGTGCGGGGTGTTGGGAACCAGTAGGAGCAGAATCAGCTGGGCATCTCTGTAGGCTGCAGAGCTAGGGCTCTTTCCCCTGGAGTCCAGTTCTGAAAATTTACAAGTGCTTGTGTGGCTAAGGGGCTATTTTTTTTTTCCTTAGTAGGAAATCTTACTCTCATAGTTTTGCTCCTCCCTCTTCTCCTCCCTTGAACCCATCACTATAGAACAATAGGTCGTTTGTTTGTTGTTTTCTTATTTGTTTTTTGGGTTTTTTTTTTTTTTGACACAGTAATTTTTCTATTTTTAGTAGAGATGGGATCTCCCTCTTGCTCAGGCTGGTTGTTGTTTTTTTTTTGAGACAGAGTCTCACTCTGTTGCCCAGGCTAGAGTGTCATGGCATCAGCCTAGCTCACAGCAACCTCGAACTCCTGGGCTTAAGTGATCCTTCTGTCAGGCTGCTTTTGAACTCCTGAGCTCAAATGATCTTTCTGCTTCAGTGTCCCAGAGTGCTAGGATTACAGGCGTGAGCCACCACGCATGGCAGAACAATAGGTCTTATTCCCAAACCACATTCCTCTGTCACATACACACATACACATATACATTCATGTGTGCAGCCAGGGGATAATGAAGCGTCAGGGAAATTGCTGCGGGGCCCACGGCTGTCGTGTGTGTGGTGCATTTGTACATTCTATTATCTATTGCAGGGGTCCTCAAACTTTTTAAACAGGGGGCCAGTTCACTGTCCCTCAGACTGTTGGAGGGCCAGACTATAGTTTTAAAAAAAACTATGAACACTGCACATATCTTATTTTGAAGTAAATGAAACAAACGGGCAAAAACACCAGCATGTGGCCCACGGACCGTAATTTGAGGACGCCTGCTCTATTGTCTCTTGGTTCCCCTCTCCTCTCCCTTTTCCACTTTGTGGACTGATTTCCTCTCTCAGCAAGAGACCCATGTCTGAACTCTTGTTCTGAAACCCAAAGCCCCTGAGCTGTGGGCAGCAGATGCAGTACATACAGATGCTGCCTGGAACCTACTGACCGTAAGATGTAGTTCCTTACTCATTCAGCGGAACAGCTCACTGCTTCTGCACGTCAGTTGTAGCCACATACTCAGGTGACCAGTGTTTTTCAGATAATACACCAAGATATTCTTATGCATCTAGTTCTGTAAATAAAATAGCCCTTTATGGCTGGGCTCGGTGGCTCACGCCTGTAATCCTAGCACTCTGGGAGGCTGAGGAAGGAGGATCGCTCAAGGTCAGGAGTTCGAAATCAGCCTGAGCAAGAGCGAGACCCTGTCTCTACTATAAATAGAAAGAAACTAATAGGCCAACTAATATATATAGAGAAAATTAGCCGGGCATGGTAGTGCATGCCTGTAGCCCCAGCTACTTGGGAGGCTGAGGCAGTAGGATTACTTAAGCCCAGGAGTTTGAGGTTGCTGTGAGCTAGGCTGACACCATGGCACTCTAGCCTGGGCAACAGAGCGAGACTCTGTCTCAAAAAAAAAAAAAAACAACCCTTTATCCCAGACCTATGCAGGACTTTGTTCTGTGGGGTTTATAGCTGGGGGAATCCCACAGTGCTGTGAGTTTAAAAAAATAACCTGCTAGGTGGTTTGTATTGAGTTTTCCCCCTGGAGGCCTGGCAGTTGGGTGGGGCTTAAAGGCTGCCAGGTTCTCTAGGCTGGAGTTCATACAGCTCCTATCTCTGCACATCTGACATAGAAACAAACATCAAGAAAAACTAAATAGGCCGGGCGCAGTGGCTCAAGCCTGTAATCCTAGCTCTCTGGGAGGCCGAGGTGGGCGGATCGTTTGAGCTCAGGAGTTCGAGACCAGCCTGAGCAAGAGCAAGACCCCATCTCTACTATAAATAGAAAGAAATTCATTGGCCAACTAATATATATAGAAAAAATTAGCCGGGCATGCTGGCACATGCCTGTAGTCCCAGCTACTTGGGAGGCTGAGGCAGCAGGATTGCTTGAGCCCAGGAGTTTGAGGTTGCTGTGAGCTAGGCTGACGCCACGGCACTCACTCTAGCCTGGGCAACAAAGTGAGACTCTGTCTCAGAAAAACTAAATAGGAAACCTGTTTGTTTTTACAATACTTTGTTTCTCTCAGTAAGTATCTTTTCTCTAAGCCTAAGAAGTACAATTTTAAAATGATGGGCAGATTTTTCTGTATTCCTAGAAACTAGCAGGAATGACACAGAATCCATAGAGCAAACTTCCATTAGCACCAGAAATCAGAGTCCCCTAAGATTTATTTACCCATATATACATGGGTAAATACATTACATGCACAAACACACATACAGTTGTACTCGTTCATTCGCCAGTCTTCTAGGGATATAGCTATGAACTAAACATAAATATTCATTTTCCATGAAGTTTATATTGTAGTCATAGGAAACGCAATAAATTAAAATATAAATGCAAATTATAATATATGTTGGAAAGTGATAAGTTCTGTGGAGAAATTGAAAGCAGGAGTGAGGAGGAGAGAGGGACACAGTGCTGGGGTAGAAGCTGGAATTTTAAGTAGAGTTGTTGGGAAAGACCTTACTGAAATGACAACATTTGAGCAATGACTTAAAAGAGCAAGGATCCTGAAGAAATTCTGTCATACTGTTGAGAAAGTCCTGGTGCTGACTCAGTTGTGCAGCTAGGTGAAGGGCACAGAGAATGCTCAAGAGGCAGGAATTCTCCCGGCGAAGCTGGGGCCAGACCTCACCGGTCCTCACACCTGCCATGTGCGGCGCCGCTGCTTCTGTGCTGCAAAAGTCACTTTCTTATCTTTGGTCACTTAATGTATTTTCTCTTCCTCTGTGTTTCCTAGGAACATGCTTTTGAAAGCAGCCAGAAATATAAAGAAGGCAAATACATCATTGAACTAGCACACATGATCAAGGACAATGGCTGGGACTGATCTCACAGCATCCGCCCAACCCCGTGTCCACGTGAACGCTATCCAACCGAACATTCTACCCAAGCGTGAGAGAATGACTGAACACTTGGTTCCATCCATTTAGGGGCCTTGCCATCCGGGGCATCCTCCTACCCTGACACCATCTTTCTGGTGACCGGCCTCTAAATCACTGTCTCTCTGTCTCTTTGCTTTGTATCTGTTTGTGAGTCGATCCTGGCTTCTCTCTGTTCTAGTGTTGGCTGAAAACAAAACAACGAAAGGAACAGACCCTTGATCACATGGCGGCAGCCCACCTTAATGAAGGCCCCAGGGCCCACGCAAGAGCTGCCTGATGGCCTCTTGCCGGGAGAGCAGTGGCACGGGGCGAGAGGAAGAGGGAAAAGGGGGCACCCTGAGGGTGGTTAGGGGGCGGGAGGGTGGCAGTAGGAACGGAACTGAGCTGCTCCCGGAGACCTGATAACTTCTGCTTGAAATAATCGACTTGTCTAAAAGGACAAAGAGAAAAAAAAAAAAAATACCTCATGACTGCATTCTCTCTGATCAGAAGCTTCTGTCCCTGACACCAAATGTGCCAGGTTAGCAAATGAGCACAAGAAGTAGCCCTAATTCTAGTTGGCAGGGGAAGGGCCTGGTTCTCCTGGGCCGAGTTGTGGAGTGCCCTGGCAGCAGTGAGTGACTTGAGAAAAGGCCAAGTAGGTTTTGATGGCTCTGATGCCTCACTCAGCCTCGGGGCAGTCATCTTCTTTGCCTCTTTAGACACCCCGTAGTTAACGGGAAAGGGGACTGCCGTTTGCAATGGGCGCAGGATCCAAATATCCTAAAGCCTTTGACCAGCAACCAGGTGTAAAATCCGTAATCGGGGAGAGAAGGGAGTGAAGGGGCTGCAGTTTGGAAGCTCCTGAAGAAATGGCTCAGATACTGAGCCAGAAAAATGTAAGGTAGAATCAGTTAGCAATTCTGACTGACCTTTTTTCCGACCCTTAATAAAAGTAATCTGGCCAGGGAATGGGGTTGGGTAAGGGTAATCCGAAGCATACTTTAGATGTAGAAACAATACAGGTTAGGTGCATCTTTCCCCTTTGGATGTACAGTGGCTTCAGTGGGATCAGCCATGCTTTGTTCATAGTGTTTTTCTCCAGTTCTGTCATTGTAGACTGTGGAAAACAGACACCAAGGGCTTTGAGCTTAGTGTGGTAATCTGGTTGGTGGATTCCTCATGCCCTAGTTGTTCCCCTTGGACCTTGTGTGTGAAGAGAAATCTCCTGTCGGTGTGGTCCAGCAGTGGGGGAGGGTTATGAATTCCAGTATTACTCCCTCCACCCATCCAAACTTCATTATATTAGGGAAGCAAAGAATAAACCCCTCTAAGGCTCTTGAGAGAAAGAGGAGTCCGTTACATTTAATCAACACTGTGAAGTCTGCTCTTCAGCAGTTCAGCTAGTATAAGGTGCATGACCGAAACTCATTTAACTGAGTTAATTTCATTTCTTAGATTGAAAATATTATTGTAAAGATACATTGTGTTAGGTAACTCTCAGCATCTCAGTCTCCAAATACGCTGATCCCATAGGAAAATTCACCTTAAAAATCTCACCAAAGAGTGAGTTTATGGAGATGATAATCTGTAAAATTTATTAGCCAAGATTAAAACAGACAACCCAGGACATTTGCAGAATTACATCTACAGCAGAACCCAATGTGCATAGGGACAGTCCATGGTGGAAATGCTTTCGTGTATCTGCATGTGCCGATGGCCAAGTGGGCAACCCGGGACAGGCGTGGTTATGCCCTGTGGGTGGCCGACCACAGGCCTGACAGAAAGCAAGGTAGCTCCGGGGTTAGCAGTAGAGCACCTCTGTACGACATGTGGATTCTTAGAAATTGAATTTTGCTCCCCAAGGCTTCCAGATCTTTCTACTGTTTTAGTAGCCCTTGGAGAGTAAGTTGTTCTCCCCACTTCTCTCCAAGGCAGACTGAGTTTCAGAAGAAGTGTTTAATTTCTGCTCCCAGAGAAACGGTTCCTCTGGCTCCTAGGCCCAAGCTCTCAATAAAATAGCAAAACATTTTTCAACTTTCACATTCCTAAGCTGGCTTGCCAGCACAGAAATCGTGGATTTTCCCCTCTTCCTTCCCTTCCTAAAGGAAGTGGTCTTTGTTTATGGAGTTTGATTAGACCTTTTGCTCAGGGAATGTCCTGACTGTTTATTGATAATCATTTCCATGAAAAGAAAATGGGGGTTAAACATGGGTAGGTGTTTTGTTTTTAAAACTAAAAATGGAAGGTGGTGACATACGGAAACCAGACGTGGGATGCCCTAGCATTCTCAAGGGGCAGAGAAAGAGACCGATGTGCCACTGTTCTTCCTCGGGGATGAGGCCTGTGACTGTTGCATGGGTCAGAGCAGGCTCCAGTCAGACCCTGGTTCTGGTTTTTGTCAGTTACTTCCACTGAGCATCCGGTGGGTGCATGGCACCTTCCTGGTGCAGGAGATCTGAGTAGAGTGTTGGTTTTTCCATACTACAAGGGAAAAAAAAAAACTCATTAGGCTTTCCCTTTGTGTCAATGAAACCAAAAGTGCTTCTTATAACTTTAGCTCTGTTCATGGCTTGTTTATATAAAATTTAGCAGTATTGGGGAGGCCACAGCTGAGTGATGGAGGCGCTAAATTAACTCATGGCCTCAGTTAGTTCATTCTTTAATTTTTCTCACCAAATTATCAACTTAGAGCATAACCAAAGACCTCATCCATTCCCCCCAGGTAGGTTCAGGGAATTGGAGTTTGTTGGTAGAATTTGTAGGGGCGTGCAGGGAGTAGAGGATGGGAAAGGGAGACGTGAGACAGGGAAAGGCATGAAGTTCTGTACCTCAGCCAGCAGCTGCCTTCGTTTTGAACCGAAGTCCAGCTAGCAGACTCTCTAGTTTCATCTCCCCTGTGCCACTCTGGGTCATACATCCCTAGCCACCCTGGAGTATACCCAGACCCCTCAGGATGTTAGTCTCAGGCTGCTGATGGGTGGATTTGATGTTAATGAAGAACAGCCAGACTTGATACCCACAGGTTGTCAGCTGGGCCTGACCGAGTTCTGCCCCAACTCCTGTGACAATAAGATCACAAAGATAAGATAGAGGAAATCTTTACTGGTGGGTCAGTGTGTGCAAAAGAAGTGTCCCCTTTATAAAAAGATTTTCAAGTGGATATATATTTAAAAAAAAAAACAATTGCTTGTGAAATATACTTTTGTAAATAATATTTAATTTTTTAAATAATATATTTGGTGCTGTTTTCTCAGATCCCCTGAGAGCACTTTTTATTTTCATTTTAAATTCTATAGTTTCCTCTGCATTTCTTGAAGTGTATTTTAAGGGAAACACAGTGATCACCAATATACTTTTCTTTTTAAAGGTCTCTAACACTTTAATCTGGATCAAGGCTTTAAAGTAATGCCTGTCTGCATTTTTTCCCCAGTGGAACAGACTCTGCAGTACATTACCAGGTTGAGAATTGAAGTATCTTCTTGCATCAGTATTGGCTAGCAAAGAAAAGAAAAAAACCAAGTTAATTTAGTAGTAACAACTTAGAGTGATTCCTTGTTGGAAGAATTTCCAACACATTGGAGTCATGTTTTTAATTTTGTGTGTATGTGTGTGTGTGCAAGCGTGTGCAAAAAGCACTTTGGATCGTGCCTCCTGTTTTCTTTTTTATTGGGGACACTATAACTACAGTTTACACCTCGGGCGCATAAAGTTTTTCTTCTCTTTCTCTCTGGTTGTTTTTGTTTCTGAGTGGACCAACAGCACAAACCACAAGGATTTTGTCTTCCTGAGCATGGAGCTGCTGCTGGTTTGCTCCTTTTTCTTGCTTTGTGTGCTCAACTTTTACAGACTGTAAAGGAAATCTGTTGTTTGTGAAGATCAAGCAGAGTGACATCTGTGCTTCTCACTAAGACGTGAGTGTATGAATCACATATCCCAGGGCTCCAGTTGTTTTAGAAGCCACATCATGTTAAACATTAACTGGTTTGGGTTAAGAAGAACAATGATAAAATAATATATATATCTTAGGGGTAAACAGCTTTTTTTTTAAAAAAAGGTCAGATTGCCTCAGGTTCAGAAAGAGTCTGGGAAATCAAATCTTGAACACAATCAAATATTTTAAAAGAATCTGCCTCAAATGAGAAAACAAAACAAAAACCCTGTTGTCTAGATAGAAGAAAGAGATGTTTAATTTTCTTAAATTAAAATATAGTCATGAAAACTACTGGCAATAAAAGGTAAAGCCAAGAAGAAAACAAGCTATTCTCATATTACCAAATTCAATCTGCCCACATGTTTTCGTATAACATTTTGGTTGAAAGTGGGAGTTGGTCCCCTTTTCCCAACCTGCAGAGACTATCTTTCAATACGGAATCTGTCTATTTATGCTTGTGTTTACAAACTGTATTTGTTGGGTTTGAGTTTTTTGTTTTGTCTTGTTTTTGTTTCCTTTGGTGGCATTTTTCAGGTCACTTTGCTTCAATAACAAAGGTAATTGTTTTCAAATAATTTGTCTTCACCTTTTCCTGTATTTGTACATAGTGATTCAATACTAGAGAAAAGTGCATTGTTTCTGTCATATTTCCAATCTGTGTTGGTGCTCATTTGAGAAAATAAAGTTTTCAAATATTAACTCTTTGCAGATCTTGTCTTCATTGCCCCAGTATGTTTTATCTTGACATTTACCATTCATGGCACTAAAAAGCCTCCGGGAGGTCTTCTGTCTAATCCCAGTCACAGATCTGTCAGCTGAGACCCTAAGGGGTTATTTTTCCAAAGGACAGCCTGCCAATTAATGAATAAAAAGCAGGTTCCCTGCTTATCTGCAAATGCTTCTCCTGGCATTAAGTATCAGAAATGCATGAGTGACCTTTATCCGGTTCTGTGTACTAAGCCCTATATTCATAGACTGCAAGCTTTTCTGATGAACACCAATTTCTTTGGTGGAGATGGGATTGCATTTAGTAAAGGGGAAAAAAGAGATAAAACAAAATTATGTCAAAGAGGTGGTATCATCTAATGATTATCTAACAAAGGGAGATCAGTATTCACAGTTGTGTGAAATATAACATTTTCTCATTCAACAAATATTTATTAAACATCTATTTGATTCCAGGCACTGGACAAGGTAATTCTATCATTCTAGTAAATTAGCTGTTTTTGCTTTCTAAGTATCCTCCCTCCAGCCATATTCATATGCACATAGTCTCATAGATTCAATCATTGTAAGTACAGTTTTGTGTCCTGGTGCCTTCATTTCACATGGGCTAAGCAGTTTTGTTTAGGCATCATCATTATCACTTTACACTGTATTTTAAAGTACGTTTTCAAAAGCTTTCCTCTGTATCTCAGGGAATTCTCACTTTGTACAGGCAGCCTAGATGGCAAGAAGAAAGAAGTTACTAAAACCACATAAAAGTGTGTTTTTCACATTGGTAATGTTCTAAAAACCTATTCTGTTGTCATATAACTGCACTCCCCTTGGGTAAAAGGAAAAGAAAAATAAAACAAAAAACAAACCTATTCTGTTAAAAAAGGAAATGCTTTCTCTACTTCCCATAAATTTTCACCTACCGGTTCTGGGCCCAGCTACAGTCAACTTTTTATTTGTCCTTGAGTGTATTATCTTCTTCCTATGACCTGTTTTGCTTCAGTGGATGTGCCTGTTATCATTTCATTCCTGTTTGCCTTTTGCAGAGAGGAGTGAGAGAAAAAATAACATGCACGAGACAACCAGTATCAAGCCAGCAGTCCTTGGGTCCTCATGCTTCCAGCTCTTAGCCCCAGCAGAGTTGTCCAGGAGCTGAGAAGGGGAGGGGAGTTAGTGTTCGCTGAGTGTCTGCTTTGTGCCAGACCCTGTGTTGGTGCTTTGCCAATGTGACCTCGTGCAGAGTCCTCACAATGAGATATTTCCTTATATTATCCTGCATGTCCTCGCCGCTCTGGGAAAGCAATGATACATGCTGATTATCCCCATTTTGTAGATGACAAAATTGAGGTTTTGCAAGGTTTCATTACTAGTGACAGGGTCAAAAATGGTAGCAATCTGACTTCACCCTGGGTTCTCCTTCAGCCTTGTTAATTCTAGTGTAGTTTCACATGATACTTTCCTAATCTGCCCACCTTGACTGCTTAATAAGAGCTCAGGGAATGCAAGTTAGAAAATTAACATTAACAAAACAGCTACAAAATTCAATGCTACCTGAACAGTATTGTGTACTCCATAGCTAAATATAAGCTGGGCTTTATTGTTTTGTAATACTCTCTAATGGATTACATATGTAATCCTTCCCCTTTCCATTAATAAGAGGTGCTGAATAAATGCTCGACGGATGTTGAACTAATGGGGAAGGTAGAGAATAAACAGCTTAAAATCTGTTTAAGGCCAGCACGGTGGCTCACGCCTGTAATCCTAGTAGTCTGGGAGGCCGAGGCAGGAGGATTGCTTGAGTCCAGGAGTTCAAGACTAGTCTGAGCAAGGGACCCTGTCTCTACAAAAAAAAATGGAAAAGTTAGCCAGGTGTGGTGGTGTGTACCTGTGTTACCTGTTTAGTCAGGAGGCCGAGGCAGGAGGATCACTTGAGCCCGGGAGTCCAAGTTTGCCATGACCTGTGATGAGGCCACTGCACTCCAGCCCGGGCAACAGAGCAAGATCCTGACTCAAAAAAAATCTGTTAAGCATGTTAGTGTCCTTAAGAGGAGAGTAGAGAAGTTAAGCATGAAATGTTAACTACATAAGGTAAATGGTCCAGTTTATTATTTGCATTTATTTATCCTACAAGCATTTTTTTTAACATCTATTATGTGCCTAGTCTAGGAGGGAACCTAACTAGGGTTCAGAAAGTCAGAGGTACTAATTACGCAGTGTGGGAGCAGGAAGGGTTATGCCAGGCTCTTCCCCCTGTTGGCCAAAGCTCCAGCCACGTCAGCCAAGACTCTCACACTGGACCCTCACAGGTACCTGCTTTCTGCTAAGCAATTGCTCATAAATCCTTTAAGCTGAACGCAATAAATGGCTTGTGCCCTAGAGCAGGGTGCAGGGCAGGCGCTGGAGCTAGAGCACCTGGGTTCAAATACTGATTTCCCTTAGATAATCTATGGGGAAGTTTCAGCCCCATGCCTGGCACAAAGTAAGGCATCAATAAAATGAATGTCATCACAGATTGCCCCAGGTCTACTTTGAATTGAGAGTGAGATAAAGAGTACTATATTTACTCTTTATGTACACTGTTTAATTTTAACAATAATCCCCCCATTTTACAGAGGAAGGAACTGAGGCTTGGAGAGCATGAATATCATGCCTGTGGAAGAGCTGAAATTGTAACTCTTGTTCAGACTCTGAAGCCCACACCCTATCTGTGGCTGCCGCCTGCTGTGAATATCCACCAACAGGAACCTTTCTGGCAGATCTAAACACATACCCAAATGTCATGGCTATTTTGTTCTCTCATGTTTTATTTTATTTTTTTTCCATAAAATGGAAATCCTGGCCTTTCAATCGACAGAAGCACAGAGCTTAGAACTGAGGAAGAGCTGAATTGTATTATACCTTTATCTTATAGGATTTCAGGCCTGTTGTTGGAAGCACTCTGATCTTATATTTCTTCTTAGGGTAAAGACGTGTTGCTTTCAGTTGTTCCAAATGATCCAAAGAGATAAAATTCAAAAACTTGCCCACGTGCAAGTGACTAAGGTAGCCTAACACATGACAACCTCTCTGTGGGGCCATTCCAGGGTAACTCTCTAGGGTAGCTCGCAACAAGCCAAGGATTAAAAGTTCATGTTGCATGAAGATACTTCTAATTCCCAAATGATATGGGATTATTTTAATGAGAGACAGAATAGCTAGAGAAGCTGAAGTTTCCAAGCCATTAACAAATTATTTGAAAACTACGACAGAACTATTGAGTTGTATTTATTTTGAATTAAAATGCTCACGAGCTCAGAAATTAGCAGTCAAGTGGAAAGAACCTTGGCTCTGGAGTCAGACAGATGGGGATTTGAAGCCTGACTGCATGTTTATACATTCATCACTTTGAGAAAGTCACTGCAATGATCAGGACTAGTTTCTGTCATCTGTAAATTGGGGATACCAGCAACCACACAAGTTACTGCGAGGTCAAATAAAGTAACAGCCATGAAATGCCCGGCACAAGTGGGTGTTAGCAAGTGTCACATGGCTTTTCGTTGAGTGATTGGAACTCACCGTGATGGGCCCTGCTAGCACATAGGGCATTTAGGGTCCAACGTTCACCCCTCTAACCCAGCCTCCACACAGGAGACTGACTTAACCCAGACAGGATAAGTAACCGGGTTACTGGGACCCTAGGCAATCAGACTAGTAGTCCCTGCACCACGCTAGTTGCTTTCACTTCTAGGGAGAGTGTGGACATTTATGGAAAGAAGAAAAGGAGGCGTCAGCTAGAAAATTCATCCTTAAATTTTCCAGTAACCGTCTTTGGTGATCTTCAAGAAAGCACGATGTGCTCATGATTCTTGCACTCCAGTCTGGTGTGCAGGCAACAAGCTGGAGAGAGGGCAGAGCGCCCTCAGACCCACCTTCCCAGCCTCCCCGAGACTGCCTGCCTCAGAGTCTGAGCCACTTCTCCAGAGCCATCCGCGCGAGCCACGCAGCCCAGCAATCAGATCCGGGATGCCTTATTTATGGCTTTAATAATGGAGCCTCTTGGGGAAATTTTGGTTTCCCATTCCCAGAAACAAAATTGCTTCTACAGAATGTCCTTGAAATTTATTACTGTTTATGTTTTTTTCCTACCACATTCTTTATGCCACCTTAATAGAGTTTAAAACATCCCTTCCTTCACGAAAGGAGACAGAACGGTCTGCACTGTCGCTCATTTGGCTGGTATGTTCCTTACCAAGCCAGCACACTGTCGAGAATTGAGACTATATGGTGAGAATGCTGCTGCTGGTGACATAATCCCGTGCTGAACATGCCGTGCGTGTTACCCAAACTGCCCCTAATCCAACGGAACCTCGTTCTGGCTTTGTCCAGACCCCAGTCACTTACTTCCATGGCAGTAGGAATATTTGCACCCACATCTCCCGGAGGCACTCAGGCTTGAAGCCGTTTCCATGGCGACGAGACATACCCAAGGTTCAGATTTCATTTTGTTTTAGATCTCAATGATATTATAAAAGAACTAGTTTACCAGTGAGAATGCCAGCCATCGGAGAGAGGAGGCTAGGGGGGAGAGAGAGCCATTGACCTCCTGGGGCCCTAGGTGCAGGAGGGACCTCGGGGAGTTTCTGTTTAACAAGTGGGTAGCAGGTAGTCACCCTGCAAAGGAAAGGTCAGGGTTCCTGCAGAGACACCTGGTATGCACTTGTGTCCAGCGCATCAGATATTTTCTCTTGCCTTGGATAGACCCAGTTTTAGACCGAGGGAGGCTTGCCTGTAAAAGCAGGCAGTGCGACAAGGCAGGCAGAACCCCACCTGAGAATGCCTATAAAGGTCCTTGCTGCCCACGGGCACCAGCCGCACAGCAGGGTGGGGTTTTAAAGCTGGCCGCTAGAGTCAGACCTCTAGGTTTTGTCGCTTCTTAGATGTGTGACCTTGGGTAGGTCAGTTACCTTCTGAGACACTGTTGACTCATCTGTAAAAAAGAGCTGTTAGGAGGGTGACGTGAGAGCATGCACTTAAAGTATCCAGAAAGAGCCTGGCCCTGTAGAGCTGAGAAATGCTTGAAATGATCATTATTACTGCTTTGGTCACAGTGAGGGCAAGGCATGAGTGTCTGCTATTCAAAGAGGAAAAACGCGCATGAAACACTGCAAAAACGAGGAGGATTACGGTGGCTCACGCCTGTAATCCTAGCACTCTGGGAGGCCAAGACGGGCAGATTGCTTGAGGTCAGGAGTTCGAAACCAGCCTGAGCAAGAGCGAGACGCCATCTCTACTATAAATAGAAAGAAATTAATTGGCCAACTAATATATATAGAAAAAAATTAGCCGGGCATGGTGGCGCATGCCTGTAGTCCCAGCTACTTGGGAGGCTGAGGCAGCAGGATTGCTTGAGCCCAGGAGTTTGATGTTGCTATGAGCTAGGCTGATGCCACGGCACTCACTCTAGCCTGGGCAACAGAGTGAGACTCTTGTCTCAAAAAAAAAAAAACCAAGGAGGATTATTGGTAGAACGGATGATAATTTTTCTTTTTTTGCATGCACTTTCTAAACATTTTATTTTATATTTCTTTCCAGGGAATTTGGCAAACGCTAAGTATTCCCAGTGACAATCACCTACATGTCCTTTCAACAAGTATTTATGAGCCAGGCATGATCCTAGAGATAAACAAAGTCCCTGCCCTTTGGGAGTTTTCTCAACCCTGCTGGGGGTGCTTGTTTAACAAGGGGAGTAGTAGTTGCCCAATGAAGAAAAGGTCAAAGTTGCCACAGCAATTCCTGCTAGGACTAGAAAGTAGAGTTCCAGAAAGGCTTCTATTTATTGAACATATGTAGGGGAAAGGAAAGATTGCTTTAGCTTTTACCTCGTTCCACTCCACTGGAAACAATAAGTTTCATGATAAGGAAGTTGAGAGGACCAGAAAGGGAAGCAAAACAGCCATGTTTTCCTCCTCTGGAGGGAGTAGCATAAAGGTCCTCAAATGCTTCCATTCTGTCCAACCTGCGGACAAGTGGTAGGGAGTACAGGGCAGTCACTCGTGTAACAGCAGCGGGGCAGGTTTCTCCACATGGGCTGTGGTGGACAGGGAGCTGAGCAAAGCCTTGCGGCACAAATATGAATCACTTCAGCTGGCTGGGTGGAGGGTGAGGTGCTGTCTGTTGTCCAAGGAAAGTCCACACCAGCATGGCCTGGATGCAGACGATATATGGCCCACTCGGGCACTGGCTGGACAGTTGGTGAACATGGACTCCAGTCCTTTCTGTGGGATCCCATTAAGATCAGCCTCTCCATCTCTAGGCCCCACTAATCTCTCTCATCATTTCCTCCTCGTTGTTCTTCCCTAATCTCTTTGGTCTAGGGAATTCCTTTCAAGTGACCATGGAAGTGAAGAAACGCTGCTTTCATTTATGGCATGTTCTCCCAAATATTTTGTTCTTTTTTTTTTTTTTTTTTTTGAGACAGAGTCTCACTCTGTTGCCCAGGCTAGTGAGCACCGTGGTGTCAGCCTAGCTTAAAGCAACCTCAAAGTCCTGGGCTCAAGTGATCCTACTGCCTCAGCCTCCCGAGTAGCTGGGACTACAGGCATGCGCCACCATGCCCGGCTAATTTTTTCTATATATATTAGTTGGCCAATTAATTTCTTTCTATTTATAGTAGAGACAGGGTCTCCCTCTTGCTCAGGCCGGTTTCGAACTCCTGACCTTGAGCGATCCTCCCGCCTCGGCCTCCCAGAGTGCTAGGATTACAGGCATGAGCCACCACGCCTGGCCCCAAATACTTTGTTCTTGTCCAGAGTCTTTTTTTCTCACCCTTGAGGCCCTAGGATTTTGAAACTCAAAAGCCAGAGAGATACAGATATTTTTTCAAGTCATATAATTTACATATAGTAAAATTTATTCTTTTAAATAAGGTAAGGCCCGACGAATGTATACAGTGATGTTACCATCACCATCACCACAGTCAAGATATAGAATATTTTCATCCCCTCAAAAAGTTCCCTCATGTGCCTTTTGGGATCAATCCTCCTCTTCTTATCCCCTGCCCCTACAACCCTATTTTCTGTTCCTATAGTTTTGCCTTTTACAGAATGCCACACACTATGTAGCCTTTTGAGTCCTGATTTACTTGGCATAATGTTTTAGAGATTCACCCGTGTTGTCGCATGGATCAATAGGTTGTTCCTTTTTATTCCTGAACAGGATTCCATAGTGTGAATATAGCACTATGTGTCCACCAGTTGACGGACATTTGTTCCTAGTTTCTGGCTGCCATAAATATTCGTGAACAGGTTTTTGTGTATATTGTGTGTATTGTGTACATACTTTCAATTTTCTTGAGCAAATTTCTAGGAGTGGGATTGCTGGGTCATAGGGTAAGTGGATGTTTCAGTTTATAAAAAAACTTTTTCCAAACAGTTGTTGTGCCATTTTGCATCTCCACGAGCAGTATGTGAGAGTTCTAGTTGCTTCATATCCTTGTCAACACTTGGGATTGTTATTTACTTATTTATTTTTCAATTTAGTCATTCTGATAGATGTGTATACTTTTTTTCCTTCTGATTTCTACTGCCACATCCCTTTCTTGCATTAAACATACAGAAAATCCTATCTGACCAAGTGAGGTGCAGAGCCAAGAGAAAATTTAAGGGTGACTTTCCATAATAGTTCAAAAATATTTTTTGCTTCATAAGAAAACACAAAGACCAGAATGAACAAAGAAATGAGAGATCAGGCATTGAGAAGAGTGACCCAGATATGGGATCTCATAACCTTTCCAATATGATTCCTTTTTGTCACCCACCTCAGTAGGAAACACACCTTTTGGCCACGTTTTTTTCTGTTTAATTCATATGGAAAAATCTACTGCTGCTGTTCTCAGTGTAGATTCTAAAATCAACCCCTTTTTGTTAAGGCTTATTGTCCAACTGAGCCTCCTTTCAACCAGAAATGCCAGTTCTTGAAGAAAGATGGCTGGGACGCTAGCACTGCTAGGATCGCCACGTGTAAATGATTATCAAGGATTGCATATTTAAAGGAAGACCTTACCCTTAACCCCAAATTATGTTATTTCTTAGTGGCTCTAGAAAATCATTTGACATGAAGAGTCTTTGAATCCTTTTGAAGAATCCTCTTGTCCTTCTTGTCACTCCTCATTCACTTCAGGGACATACACATTTGCAGGATAATCTTACAATTTATAACCTGGGCCATTTAGTTCAGGGCTCTGGTGAGATTATGATAACCTCTGAAAGAGGCTGCTGAACTCAGGTTCTAGAAAACTCAAGTCTGAAATGGAGACTATAACCCCCACTTCTGCTCGAGAATTGAAAGGGAGACATTTCTTCTAGCTGTGTGTGGGACACTCACACTAGGGTCTCTGTCTACATCTCTGTGCTGCCAGTGGAAGGAACAGAACGCCCCACAGCCTACCCTGAAAGGCTGTTAGCCCCACTTCTTATCCTCCAAGTGGAAATTTCTGCTTGTATCCTGAACTGGCTACACCAATCACCTCCCTTTTACCAAACGCAAGAAAGAGTGAGGGGCGGCAGTAAGGACAGAGGGGTAGGAATTTTAAAGAATTCAGGTAATCTGCTGACTGGTTGGCAAGGCTTACTTTGGGTATCTAGGCAATAAATCATGACTCATAAGTTAAAGGCTCCTCTTAGTTTCAGACACCATCTGGACCGATTTTCCCCAAGGCCCGTATCCAGGGTGACCCAGTACCATGGCAAATATAAAGCCTGCTGAAATTGAGTGGCCATGTTTGAGAACCAGACAGCAGACATTTGGTTCAAAAAGTGATGGTGACACAATGGGGTCAAGTGAAGCTGTCAGGAAAATAGCTACTAATAATAGCTCGTATGTATTGAGCACTAGCTCTGTGCCAGCCACCAAATGTTCCACATGTACTTTCTCATTAGCCTTCACAGTAACTCCTATTATTAACTCAGTTGTACCATAAAGAAAACAGGCTTAGTGAGAAGGTGATTTTTTTTTTTTTTTTTTTCAGACAGTCTCATTCTGTTGCCCGGGCTAGAGTGCCGTGGCGTCAGCCTAGCTAACAGCAACCTCAAACTCCTGGGCTCAAGCAATCCTTCTGCCTCAGCCTCCCAAGAAGCTCAGGCTACAGGCATGCACCACCATGCCTGGCTAATTTTTTCTATATATTTTTAGTTGGCCAATCATTTTCTTCCTATTTTTAGTAGAGATGGGGTCTTGCTCTTGCTCAGGCTGTTTTCGAACTCCTGACCTTGAGCAATCCACCCACCTCGGCCTCCCAGAGTGCTAGGATTACAGGCGTGAGCCACCACGCCCGGCCCGGGAAGGTGATTTCTTAAAAGGGCCCACAGCTAGCAGATGGTAGAGCCAAGTTTTAAACCCAGGTAATGTGACCTTCTTAAAATTTTTTTCTTTTATTTTATTTTTATAATTACTTATTTTTTATTCTGGGGTAGATGAATGTGGATGGAGTTTTCATTCTTAACCACTATACATTCTACTTCCAACCAGAGCCCTATTGTAGCAAAAATCTCCAGGTAAATAAGTCTGACAGAGAAAAAACGTGAAGACAAAGTCTTTCCCAGATTTCAGAATCTACTTTGAAAATCAATTTGTTTTGGCCTGCTACAGTGGCTCATGCCTGTAATCCTAGAACTCTGAGAGGCCGAGGCGGGAGAATTGCTTGAGGCCAGGAGTTCAAAACCAGCCTGAGCAAGAGCAAGACAACTGTCCCTATAAAAACTAGAAAAAGTAACCGGGTGTGGTGGTGCACACTTGTAGTCCCAGCTACTCCGGAGGCTGAGGCAAGAGGATCACTTTAGCACAGGAGTTTCAGGTTGCAGGTTGATGACGCCACTACACTCTAGCCTGGGCAAAAGAGCAAGACCCTAGCTCAAAAAAAATAAAAAATAAAAAAATTTAGTGAGGTGGTGGCTCATGGCTGTAATCCTAGCACTCTGGGAGGCTGAGGCAGGAGGATTGTTCAAGGTCAGGATTTCGAGACCAGCCTAGAGCAAGAGCGAGACCCCGTCTCTACTAAAAATAGAAAGAAATTAATTGGACAACTAAAAATATATAGAAAAAATTAGCCAGGCATTGTGGCGCATGCCTGTAGTCCCAGCTACTTGGGAGGCTGAGGCAAAAGGATTGCTTGAGCTCAGGAGTTTGAGCTTACTGTAAACTAGGCTGACGTCACAGCGCTCTAGACCGGGCAACAGATTGAGACTATGTCTCAAAAAAATAGAAAAAAAATTTTAGAAAAACCAAAGTAAAAAAAAAATTTAAATTGGCATATAATAATTATACATATTTATGGGGTACATAGTGATGTTGGGATACATATAATGTGTAGTGATCAGGTCAGGGTAATTAGCATATTCATCATCTCAAACACTTATGATTTCTTTGTGTTGGAAACATTCGATATCCTTCTAGCTATTTGAAGCTACATAATATATTACTGTTAACTGCAGTCATCCCACAGTGGTATGAAACACTAAAACTTATCCTTTCTATCTACCTATAATTTTGTATCCTTTAACAAATCTCTTTCTCTTCCCCTCTTCCTCCTGCCCTTCCCAGCTTCTAGTATCCTCTGTTCTCCTTTTTACTTCTGTGAGATTAACTTTTTTTCAGATTCCACAGATGAGTGAGAACATGTGGTGTTTAACTTTCTGTTCCTGCCTCATTTCACTTAACATAATGTCCTCCAGTTCCATCCGTGTTGCTGTGAATGAAGAATTGCATTCATTTTTATGGCAGAATAGTATTCCAGGGAGTATATATACATCATTTACTTTATGCATTCATCTGTTGTTGGACACCTAGGTTGATTCCGTATCTTGACTATTGTGAATAGTGCTGTAATAAACATGAGTGCAGATGGCTCTTCCATATACTGATTTCCTTTCCTTTGGGTAAATGCCCAGTAGTGGGATTGCTGGATCACTCTTGGCTAATTCTTACGCCAACTCCGCAGAGTTGATATTATCCTCCTCCTCGTCTTCCGTGTAAGGGACCTGAGGCCGGGAGAAGACCCATGACTTGCCTAAGGTCACGAAGCTGGTAAAGGGAGAGCAGGGCTTCAAACCCAGGTGTGCTGTCTCCAATGTCCCAGCTGGTTTCACAACAGTCTAGAGGGCCAGCTCCTTAACTCAGAGGAGATAGCCTGATAGCCACATAGCTAATGCTAACTTAGGAAAGCAATCCTGAGATAAAGAGTTCTGGAAATCAGACTGTAATTAGCCCGCTGGCTCAGCAGGAATGGCAACTTTTATCTACTCCAGGTCAGTAGCTATTTGACTTCCAGAGATTCAAGGTGGGACTGTGGGGTCCCTGGAGAAAAGTGTTTTCAAAGACAGTGAGTCCATGAAGGGATTCTCTGGGCTGTGCTGGGAGGGAAATGTCCTTATAGTGAAGAGAACTTACTAGAGGACAGGAAGGAGGAAGCTTGCGAGGGAAACGAAGGTGGTAGAAAGTTCCTGCCGTGTGGCCTTCTCCCATCTTCCAGAATGTTTTTTACTGCACCTCTGGCTAAGGTACCCTTTCATTCTTCTTAGAGCCTTTCATTGAGAGGAGGGGACTTTTAGCTTAACAGTGAAACGAGACCTTCATGGGCAACTGCCACCAAAATCCCACCAGTTCTTAAATGTCACCTACTCAGAGAGGTCCTCCCTGAATTTGTCAGCTAAATCAGACACACACTTACCACCACCACCATTGTTCTCTGTCACTGAACCGAGTACTTCTCTCAATAGCATTTCTCATGATTTATAATTATCTATTTATCAATTTTCATGTTCGTTGTCTGGCTCTACCCCCTAGGGCAGAGACTATCTTTGTTTTATTCACCAATGTGTATTCAGTGCTGGAATGTGTTGAGTGACAGAAAGAGTGAGCTTTGTCGCATGTAAATAAATGATAGTGTTCTCATTCCCCTCAGTGTTTGCACTGTAGGTGAGACTCAGGTGAGAGTTAACACAAAGGCCAGGTCTAGTGGGGAAATGAGGACCATACCATAAGAGGTGTCTTTCGCCTGCTGAGGTGAGGGGAATTCTGGGCTGCTCTTCCAGGAATGAGCCTAAGTCAATTCAGCTCCAGCTCTTTCCTCCCCCACACGTGCCCCTGGTCAAGGCCCAGTTGGGGACAGAATGTTGGGGGGCAGGTCATGCTGGAGCTTGCCCCACGTGGTGCTGCCAGGAGCCCTGGCTGGCTCCCATCAGACACACGGGAGCTTTTGGCAGGCAGGACACCAGCCCAGCCGCAGCAAGAACAAAGTCCGCCCCTGTCCCCCACACCCCAGACTCGCAGTAGTCAGCTGAGGGAAGCCAGCTCGTACTGGGTTAAAGAGACCATTCTTTGCCATCTAAGAATCAGGTGTTTGGGAGCAGATTATTTCTCAGCAGGTTGAAAAATAGGACACACATGGCTGGACTCGGTGGCTCACACCTGTAATCCTAGCTCTCTGGGAGGCTGAGGCGGGCGGATCGTTTGAGTTCAGGAGTTCGAAACCAGCCTGAGCAAGAGCGAGACCCTGTCTCTACTATAAATAGAAAGAAATTAATTGGCCAACTAATATATATAGAAAAATTAGCCGGGCATGGTGGTACATGCCTGTAGTCCCAGCTACTCAGGAGGCTGAGGCAGCAGGATCACTTGAATTTGAGGTTGCTGTGAGCTAGGTTGACGCTATGGCACTCACTCTAGCCTGGGCAACAAAGTGAGACTCTGTCTCAAAAAAAAAAAAAAAATAGGACACACATGACATTTTCTTTCTCCTTCCTGATAGCAGCGTTTGCCCTGAGGCCTGGTTGATCTGGTCGTTTTAAGGGAGACCTTGAAGTGTAGATAAGCACACCGGGTGATGGAACAGATGGAAGCCCTTCCCTGCCCTTTGCTACTCATTTCTCTTGGTGCCATCTTCTGTTGATGAACTTGAGACTTCTGATAGCCGTTATTAGGGGAGATAAATGGAGTCACGAGACTCCTTGCTTTGGCCTCAGCAGGATACATCACAGGCCAGACTGAGCCTCTCTTTGGGATTTCTAAAGGGTGTGAGTCCAGAGAAGGGAACAAGCTCCTGCTTGTTCTCAGGAGCCTTCGTATTAGCGATGTTTATGTCACGGGCCTGCACATTTGGAGAGGTTGGTCATGTTTTCCCACTAATGTGAGGGGTTTCGATGGCCTTGACTTTGCCTCACAGTTTCCTGTCATTTATTTTCTGGAAATGAGATTAAGACAGTTTACTGATCACCTACTATTTTCTAGGCATACTTTCCAAAGTTGTCTCATTTTATTTGCATTAAAACCATTTCAGGATATGTTATTATCCCTTTTATATACATGAGAAGACAGAGGTTCAGAAAGTAGAATAAATGTATAAGCCCTGTCAGCTAAGAGGCTGAGTCAGAAATTGAATCCTGGGTGTCTGGCTTCTAAACCTGTGCGTTCCTCCCATTCAGGGCCCACAAGGCTTGGGAAGGCCAGAAGACATTACCGGGTGACCTGAGTTTATTGCTTATCAGTAGGAACTTAATGCTAAAGAGTATTTAGCTTGTCTGCTTTTGCAGGGGAAAAACAGAGAAGGGGGTCCTGCTAAAATAAAGTTTTATTTTTTTTATTGATTGATTGCTTGATTGCTGGGGTCCAATCTGCTCTCAGCACCCAGTCCCAGCCAGACCACCTGAGTCTCTCTAATAGGCCACCTTGCTACTGTAGCGGCTGAGAAAAGGCGACCTTGGTAGATACTAACCCCAGCTTGGCCCAGAGCTGGCTGTCCAGGGGCAGCCGAGGGATCCGCGTTATTGGGTAAGACAGCCACACGTTTTCCCTCCTGCGCATGAATATCTGAGAATAGAGGTTCCAATGAAACAAGAGTCAGCCTGCATGCTCGTCTCCTGCCCCAGTCAAAGGGCAGCTCAGCAAGACAGGCACCTCAAAGCAGTGACTTGCCTTTGAGGCCAATTACTTCACCTGCCCACCCTCCATCCAGCTGCCCCTGCTGGGGGGAAACCGAGCCCCGGCCTCTGCGCTCTGCGACGGAGCATGCGCGGCACAGGCCCTGGGCTGCCGGCTCCGGGAGGGTTCCTGCTCCCTCGCTGGAGACGCATTATTAAACCGTAATCGTACTGCGAGTGGAGTCAGCCAAAGCGGCGGCTATTAATAGGGAGGGGAAGAAAGCTGACTCAGAAGGAAGCTGACTTAGGCTGCGGGGCAGAGCCTGGCCTGCAATCCCGGCAGGAGGTCAGCGAGAGACCTGAGCTCATTTTGTTCCTGGGCAGGAGTCAGCATTCTTTGGATTTCTCCGCTTTGGAAATAGAAACCCGAAGCGGTCCCGATCTCAAGGATGTTTGGCTGTCTTCCCCGGGTCCTTGGGGAGCCTCAGAGCCCCGCGCACTAATAGCTCCGATGGCTGTGACTCAGCAGAGCAGCCACCCTTCCTCCAGATGTCATCGGTCGATGCGACCGGGCACGGGGCGCTAGGGCTGCATTTCTGTGGCCTCCCTCAGCCGAGAAGCCAGTGCTGACCCAGCACTCCGCTGGCCACAGCGACCCGTTGGCGGGGACGTCCGAATAGGGAGATTGTGTTTCTGGCTCCTTGGAGGTGACCGCTTTTCAGGTGAAGGGCCACAGCGAATGCAGGCCTTGATGCAGAAGGGCCCCGAACCGTGGGGGCAAAAAGGAAGGTGTTTGTAATTTCTGTCAAGGCAATGCATTTCTCAGAGAGTCAGTCATTTGGTAGACTCACTGTCATCAGGCAGCTGGTAGCAAGACAGGTCCCCAAACCTGACCCAAGCTGTGTCCCAGGAGAAACAGAACTGCCCCTGACCCTGGATCCGTAGTATCCCTCACTCTGTGCCAGGCCCTGACACGGTTTACATCATATGCTTTATAGAGCCCTCACCGGCCCTAACAGGTGGGTATTATCACCTCTCTTCTCACAGGGGAAAGCTGAGACTTCAAAAAGGCAAAGTAACTTGGTCATAGGGCTAGCAGGTGACAAAGACAGCACTAAAACCCCCACCTGCCTGACTCCAGAGGAAAAGCCAGGCTGCGGTGAGCTGTCTGTGTACACGAGGCACATCCCATCTTTCCCACTTGTTGTCCCCCACTTTGCTGTGACTCCAGTACTCACACCGAGGCCAGGTGCTGAAGGTCTGTGTGTGTGCTGGCTGGGAGGCGCTGAGAGGTTGGGGGAGTGACATGTCACAATCTCATCTTCCTTTTAGTTGGGTAGGCGTGCCTACGTGTGTTTCCTCAAACCGGAAGATTCATTTTGGTTCCTGGATCTCTGCAGAAGGAGGTTCGGAGGGAGATAGGACATTGGAGGTGTTTTCTTTTCCTCCCTAAAAATATTACCTACTGAGTTCAGCTCTGGGTGACCTGGGCATTTTCAGAACAACTTAATGACACCAGTGATCTGATATTTTTTCCGGCTGTTTTTCACATATCCTTAACATAGTTCCACGTGTTAAGAGCTATCCACGTGGGTCTCTCTTTAAAGTTACACAGGTGTCGTAATCTACCTCCACATACTGAGATGTGCCTATAAGATATCTTTTTATAGACTCATTATCATGTGGGTCACCTCTTGAACCTGAAGGAGATCCTGTGACCCCCAGACCCCAGGTCCCAAGCTGCCACTGCCTGTCATGGGTTCTCAATACAGAGGTGGGACCAGACCAGGCTTATGGGAATTTGTTCATCATTTTACAGCTTTATCATGGCCCATTCTGAGAGGGAGGGTCGCAGAGTCATCCTCAGGCTCTAAGCTGTTGTTTGGGGGTCTTATGTACTCTTTCGGTCAATTTCTTCTTCTTTTTTTTTGAAAGGCAAACAGCTGAGCAGCAATAATAATCAACAGGATGGTGGCAGCACCCAGACTCAGACAGCTGCCTCCTCTCGCTGTCGTCAAGAGTTAATCAATTCTCACTGTACATTGAACTAGGTCACCTGCAGGTCTGAGCTGCCTGACCGGGCTGTCGGGGGAGGGCACGTCTAGTCTGGCTCTTGGTGTTTTGTCCGGGGCTGTGGCATGGGAAGAGGGGGAAGAGGGTATGTTCCACCTTTGCATGGGATCGTCTCTCCTCTTTCCTTCCGGGGAGGTAACCATTTTCAGATCTGTGGGTGGGGAGGAAAATCTTCTCTTCCAAAAATAATCTCACTGTGCAGTGGGGTTTGAAGCTGGACCAAGCTGCTCGTGCTATTTTTACCCAGCTTGCAGTTCAGGGTGTAAATAGCAACTCTGGCTGTTTTTTCCCACAGCTGACAACAGAGTCAGCCTCTTTGAGGCAGAGGCTTTCTGGTATTTTGCACAGAGAAAACAGAGCCAAGTTTGCCCTCAGGCCTGGGAGATGATTTCTGGACCATTGGGTCAGTATACAAACAAGGGTGGCATCTTATCTGCATCTCTCCTCTGTAAACACCAGGCCCCGTGATAGCTGCTGGGCTGAGGCTGATTTAAAGAAGCTGCATGCAGAGTCATGGGGGCAAAAGCAGGGCCACAGACCCCTGCCTGTGCCCGCTGGGGGTGTCCCCCTTGCCCTCCCTCTGACACCAGCAGCCACTTTCCCAAAGGTTGCTGCCCTGGGAGGGTTTCTTGTTCCAAACCAACTAGATCAGGAGCTGAGGAAAGGCAGAGAAAACATCCACTGCCCAGATGACAGAATGTCTCTAAAAATATATGCCTCCTAGTGCTCAAGTGATCGGAGGCCCCACAGTCATCAGTCCTGGAAAGAGTCGTTTAGAGGTCACAGTGAGATGACTGGCTGCCTCCATGCCCCCGTGTAAGCAGGGGCTGTGAAAAAGTAAGGAAAGTCTCTAATTAGCATGGGTGGGTGGGAAGTTCAGCCTCATAGAGGTCCTGTCTGTGAGTGAGATCAACTCGCAAAGACTGAGACGTGCCCATCGCAGCTGACGATTCCCTATTGCTTTCTCTGCTTCTCCTCTCTTCGGTTGCTTTTCCCTGAGGCCACATTTCTTACCCAAATCTGTCCCTGGGGTCTCTGGCCTGAAATAAGAGTTATGAGTCAGCAGGAGAGATGCTTTTCATTATGAATTACACAGCAAATCCTCGTGGCACGGTCCCTACCCTTCCTCCAGGTACTCATCAATCAATGAGAGCTATTTCTCAAATATCCACTGCACAGTCAGAACTGGGCATTTAGGCACATGGTTCAAGTTTTAGGTTCTTCCAGAAAATGATTTTGCGTGGGGTAAGAAAAATGATGGGAGGACAGGTAGGCAGCTGAGTAATCCCCAAATCTGCTTTTTTGGATGTGGTTTCTGTGGAGCATCCTTGCAAAGGATTCTGGGCAGCTGCTAATTGCAAAACTCACCGCCAATTATCGATAGCTAAAGTGGCACTGGACAGCTTCCGAGGGTAAAAATAGGGGCAGGTAATACAAGGGAAAATAGCTTTACATCTGAGAAGAGAGGATGAGAACATACTGTCTCTGTCTGCTCTGTTCTAGGTTTCCATTGTTGGCTTGGGTTCTCTCCCAGGACTGGCCCAGCCAAGTCTAATTAGTGACCTCCAGCAAAAAGTGCACCAGGGAGCTACGTGGGATTAGAGCAAAACTTTGTCTGAGCAGCTAGAACAGAGGAGATCCACGCTGAGTTCAGGGCATCCTGGTTTTCACTGAGCGTAGTCAGATTAAACAGCCAACACCAGTTTTCAGTAAAACCCGTTGAATTTTAAATGCTCTTTTGGCTAATTTGGGGGATTGTTATTGTCCAGCTGAGCTGGTAGTTTGTGCACCAAACTTTAAATCGACAGTGTTTTTTTTTGAGGAAGCCTAGATGGTAAATGTTTACCTTAAAAAACAAAACAAAACAAAGAATTCTAAAAAAAAAAAAAAAAAAAAAAAAAAAAACAGAAGCAGGAAAAAGCGCCCTGGTGATTAAAAGCAAAAGCATGTGGCAGGCAGATATAATGCTGCCCTGACCATTTGTTTTGAACAATGCTCACAGCCCCAGCCTTGACATTGGGGAAATTGAGAACATGGTAACAGACTTCCTATGTCTAGTATTTATTTCCCTGAATTTCCTGGAATCCAACTTGAAGTGCCATTTCCCCTTGTGCCACCAAGGAGTTAAACTTTGGTTCTGCTCTCCCCATGACTAATAACTCACTGTGTGGCTCTGAGATCATCCAGAAAGAAACTGACAGTCAGCGTGGGAAGTGTGTGAGTTTTCAGTGCTCTTGAAATGCCTTTGATGGGCATGGTGAGTGAGCAAAAGGATTATTGCCACCTAGAGCCCCTGATTGTGCAATTTTGTCATGAATTCTTGTTTCTCCCTTTGAATTTTGCATGATTTTAAATGAAGATCTCTCGCTCCTTTGGGAGCTTGATATTGTCGTGATGTGTGAGTTATTCCATGGAGAGTTAGGTTTTGGACATCGATCAAATTCCATTTCGATTGAAAACACAGCAGAATATACAGACCTGACCAAATCAAATACAGACTTGATGTGCAAGCCTGGGTCTTCCCACCCCTTATGTTCTCTTTCTTCTGAAAGGAGCCCAAATTGCATAACACTCCTGGCTTCTTTCCACCTGCTCACTCTTCCCTGAGCAGGAGGAGTGGTTTAATATGACTGGTGAATTTGGAAAGAGAAACTGTGCCTTGAGTCATCCTCTCTTCTTTCCTTCTTGGGAGCAAGCTTTTCTTCTGCCGGGTAGGGAGGGGAGGCCCATTCCAGCCCAGCTGCCTGTCACCGACTGGCCAAGTCTGTCTAATTCTGAGTATTGGGTGACAATACAAGCCACATTCTCTAATATCAGCTTTATCAGTAATAAAGGTTATTTTTGGTCCTCATCTAGCTTACTGCTATCTTCTGATTCCATTCAAAACTCGCAGAAAAAGCAGCGGGCTGCAATTCTGGGGCCTCTTTGAAAGACCCTAACATATTTTCTGGGAGACTTCCTGGTGATTAGAAAAAGCCTGGTGTTGGAGTGAGATCTGGCTTCAAGATCCACGTCATCGCTTTCTTATAGAACAACAGGTTCCTCAGCTGTCATTTGAGTAAAGGGGAGTTTATAAAAGGTGTTCCTTCCAGATATTATCAAATGCATCCATTCAAAAGGTATTTATTGCCTGGGGGCAGTGGCTCACACCTGTAATCCTAGCACTCTGGGAGGCTGAGGAGGGAGGATGGCTCAAGGTGAGGAGTTCGAAACCAGCCTGAGCAAGAGCAAGACCCCATCTCTACTATAAATAGAAAGAAATTAATTGGCCAACTAAAAATAAATAGAAAAAATTAGCCAGGCATGGTGGCGCATGCCTGTAGTCCCAGCTACTCAGAAGGCTGAGGCAGAAGGATTGCTTGAACCCAGGAGTTTGAGGTTGCTATGAGCTAGGCCGATGCCACGGCACTCTAGCCCAGGCAACAGAGTGAGACTCTGTCTCAAAAAAAAAAAAAAAAATGTATTCATTGAATGCTTACTATGTTCTAGGGAATACGGGAATACGTGGTGATCAAGAGGAACACAGTCTCTGCTGTCACAGTTTATAAGCTAACTAGGATGTATCAATCAGAAAGGTTAATGTTTCACGTGAAATAAAATAACCTCTTGTTTAGGCTTAAGCAATAAAGTGAATTTTTGTCTCATTGGAGATCCAGGCACAATTTGACCCAGGGCTCAAACAACAGGGATCCATCTCTTGGCTCTGCTCCCTCTGGGTTGGATTCGTTCTTTAGCCACCGCATGCTGGAGCCCTCCTTTCTCCCGGAAGCTTCAAGTTTTCCACTATGGTGGCAGCAGATCTAAGTCATACCAGGCTGAGAAGAGTCCAGGTTCCAGCAAGCCCTGCAAACTCTCGAGGTCCACTCTGAGTAGAGCATCTTAGGTCCTCGGCCATCTTCGGTCACGAGCTCAGTGTTATACGACACACTGATTGGCTTATACCCAGTGGAGTCAGCCCCTGGATCTGGGAAAGTTGGACCCTTTCCACCTCCAGAAATTTGGGCACCCATTAGGAAGGGAGATGGGGCCACAACCAATAACTGCCCATGAAAGAAGGGAAAGAACAATAAATAAAATGATAAGTCTGCTCCGAAGGAACAATTCAGCATGTAGACAATGGAGACATCCCATTACTACCCGGCAAGTCGAGCACAGTGCTGGGAATCCAGAGATTTGGATTCCAAATTCTGAGTGGCCCCTGTACATAGCAGGCACGTAGGGGTGTCACAGAGGACACTAGACTTCTCTTCTCAATCTGGCTCCTCAGCAATTACCATTGGCTTGTGTCCTTCTGCTCTGTGATCTCTTTACTCTGTTTGACAAGGAGGATACTATGCACCTGAGAGGGACTCTAAAAGGATAACTGAGGTGATATCTGCACAACACATGGTACAAGTCACTAAATAAACCTAAGCTATCTATTGGTGTGTGTTCATTGTTTGTTCAGATTTAAGGACATTCAACCAGTGATTTAGGGGCTAAACATTAACCACACTGGGGCGGATCAGCTCTACAGGGGCTATGGGCCGTGAAGATACACAGGCCCTCAGTGTTCTAAGTTCAGAAGATCTGTGCGAAGCAAGATGTACTCCAAATAGGTTGAAAATGGACAGAAATGCAAGGAAGGGAGAGTGCGGCAGCTATTACCACAGCCAGTTCCCAAGAGGCACAAGTACTTGCTGAGCAACTCGAAAATACCAGCGGTGCCTAAGCAATCCTTTATTTCTTCATTCAACAGACATATTTTGGGTACCTGCTATACAAGAAGCTACAGTAGGAACACACAGTTTTTGACACACACACTTAAATCCTTTTTAGAGTAAAGAAGGGATCTCCCTTTACAAATGGGTAAATTATTATAAGAAACCATATGCAAAGCTAAAGTGGACTACAGATCCATCGTTGCACAAGAGACAGAAAAGACAAAACTACTTTCATTTTGGGGGTGTAAGTGGGAGAAGGCATGGGCCATGCCTGGGACTGAGTGAATTGACCTTGCATAAGGCATAAGCGAATATACAGGGTTGGCTGGGCATGGTGGTGCATGCCTGTAGTCCCAGCTACTTGGGAGGCTGAGCAGGAGGATCGCTTGAGATCAGGAGTTCAAGGCTGCAGTGAGCTATGATTGTGCCACTGCACTCCAGCCTGGGCAACAGAGTGAGACCCTGTCTCTTTAAAAAAAAAATTTAGGCTGGGTGCTGTGGCTAACTTCTGTAATCCTAGCACTCTGGGAGGCCGAGGAGGATGGATTGCTCGAGGTCAGGAGTTCAAAACCAGCCTGAGCAAAAGCAAGACCCTGTCTCTACTATAAATAGAAAGAAATTAATTGGCCAACTAATATATATAGAAAAAATAAGCCGGGCATGGTGGCGCATGCCTGTAGTCCCAGCTACTTGGGAGGCTGAGGCAGAAGGATCACTTGAGCACAGGAGATTGAGGTTGCTGTGAGCTAGGCTGACACCACGGCGCTCACCTAGCCTGGGCAACAAAGCCAGACTCTGTCTCAAAAAAAAAAAAAAATTTTATATATATATATAGCTGAGAGATTGTAACAAAGTCTTTTTTTTTTTTTATCTCTCAAAGAAATCTGACCCAGTTCTCTGAGCACTCAACAGCAACAGTTTATTTGCACTTTTCCTACTGCTCTCATTCTGACTTTTGATCCAGTCGATTATTTATTCATTCAATTATTGGGTCATTCACTCATTGAGCATTGATAGAAGGCTTGATATGTGCCAAGCACTGTGCCAAAGTCCAGGATACAAAATACAGTGAGACATAATTTCTAATTCTAGGAGCTCAGTCTAGGAGGGGAGGAGGTGTATAAATGTAATTATAACATAACATGAGCGGTGCTACAATGGAACCATGCCCTGAGTGCGTGGAGGTGAAGTCTTCACAAAGGAGATGACATTTGAGTGAATCTTGAAGATAACAGTTTTCTAGGCTGAATTTCCAGAGTAACTGGAAAGCCCCTGAAAGAGGGGTCTTTCCTCAGCCTGTGCTGAGGAAATGGCAAGTGGTTGTTGCCATTTCCGCTACCACGCCTCAGCCTCTCGGAGTGCTAGGATTACAGCCGTGAACCACTGTGCCCGGTCCCAAAGTAAGGTCTTGATTGAAAAAGGGAAAACAGACCGGGCGCGGTGGCTCATGCCTGTAATCCTAGCACTCTGGGAGGCCGAGGCAGGAAGATTGCTCAAGATCAGGAGTTCGAAACCAGCCTGAACAAGAGCGAGACCCCATCTCCATAAAAACGGAAAGAAATTAATTGGCCAACTAAAAATATATAGACAAAATTAGCCGGGCATGGTGACGTGTGCCTGTAGTCCCAGCTGAAGCAGGAGGATCGCTTGAGCCCAGCAGTCTGAGGTTGCTGACAGCGAGGCTGACGCCACAGCACTCTAGCCAGGGCAAGAGTGAGACTCTGTCTCAAAAAAAGAAAAGAAAAGAAAAGAAAAAAGAAAAAGGGAAAACAGAATGGGTTGAAGGAAGAATTGAGAGATTAAATCAACAATACCTGATAATTGATTGGCTGCTAGATGATGCAGGAAAGGAAGGAGTTATGAATGATTTGGAAATCACTAGCCTATGCAACTGTGGAAACAAGGGTGCCACTAACCACAGTAGGGACTAGAAGAATAGGAAAAAAGATAACAACATGCTATGTTTTATGATGCCTACATGACATTCAAATGGACAAGCCCATTGGCAGAAATCTCTCTAGATTTGACGAGGAGGATGGAAGCTGGAGACTGAGCTGGGGGTAGGCAGGTGCTAAGGCCACGGACATAAATGGCACAGACCAGGTAGAGCTGAAGAGGGAGAAGAGAAGAGGCCCCAGAACAAACCCTGTGGAGCACTAACACAGACAGACTGGCCAAGAAACAGGAGCCAGCAAAGCAAAGCAATAAGTGGCCTCCAGAAAAGAGCCCAGAGAACCAGGAGAGACCAATGTTTTAGATGTCACAGGAGACAGGAGGAGGAAGCAGGCAAGGAGGTCAGAGCTGCTCAGAAGTCTAGTGTAGTATTTGCGACATGTCCCCATTAAAGACTAAAGCTTTTGACAGTAGGAGCCCCTGGCACGGTACTTTGCCTAAAGCAGGCAGTATCTTTACAACTTTCTATAGATACACATATAGATGTACCAATCTGGAGACTGCTAGTAACGGCTGGGTGCCCAGAGACCTCAAGTTGGGAGACACTACAGTTTTAAAGCATTATTTTAGGGTCAAATTAACAATAAGAAGAGTACAACTAGCATACTAATATTCAAAGAGATTCTAGCCTTCCCCAAATTCCATTTTTTTTTTTTTTTGAGACAGAGTCTCACTTTGTTGCCCAGGCTAGAGTGAGTGCCGTGGCGTCAGCCTAGCTCACAGCAACCTCAAACTCCTGGGCTCAAGTGATCCTCCTGCCTCAGCCTCCCAAGTAGCTGGGACTATAGGCATGCGCCACCATGCCCGGCTAATATTTTGTGTATATATTTTTAGTTGGTTGATTAATTTCTTTCTATTTTTGGTAGAGACGGGGTCTCACTCAGGCTGGTTTCGAACTCCAAACCTCGAGCGATCCACCCGCCCCCGCCTCCCAGAGTGCTAGGATTACAGGCGTGAGCCACTGTGACCGGCCCCCAAATTCCATTTTAAAACCACTGTTACCACAGTGTATTTTTCTTGTGTATTTCTTTGTATTTGGTCTCAGGAGAAGATATATGGTTAACACTAGAAAATGAGGAAGCTGGGGAAATGTAGTTTATCAGAATAGGGGGAGTTCAGTTGCAGTTGCTGGATCATAGAAATTGGTGTCAATGTGTTTGACCTTTAGAAAAGTCATTCTGAGGGCAACTTCATGGTGTTTTAGGAACTAAGCAATGTCTTCTTTGAAAATCATACAATGTTATGTTCTTTTGCATTTACTCATTCTTTTAACACTGTTTAAGCACCTCGTATGTTCTAGACACTGTGCTAGGGACAAAAGACATCTTCTCATCCCTCAAGGAGCTCAGAGTCCAGAGGGGGACGTAGACAAGGGAATATAATGAAAAGATACTGTGTTCTGACTCCGGGGGGGGGGGGGTTGGGGGAAAGGGCAATATATGTAACCTTAACATTTGTACCCCCAGCATATGCTGGGAAAAAAAATGTCAAAAAAAAAAAAAAAGAAAGAAAAGAAAAGATACTGTGAAGTGCTGTGACAGGTCAGCACAGTGCGCAACTGAAGACAGAGAAGGACAACCCAATGCAGAGGGTAGGAGACGAGAGCAATGAATGGTTAGAGAAGTCTTTCCAGAAGAGACAACGCCTGCCCAGTGATTACAAGGAGAGGAAGAGATTCCAGGTCAAGGAGAGAGCAACAGTGAAGATAAGAAAGAACAGGATTCAGTGTGGCTGAACACAGAGTACAAGGAAGGAGAGGGTAAGAGACAGCTGGGGGAGGTGGGCAGAGACTTCATCAGGCCCCCATAAGCCCCTCTAAGGAGTCTGAGCTTTAACCTGAAAGAAATGGGGAGCCACTGAAAGAGTGTTAGAGGACATCAAAGTCCATTGCTTTTGATATTTTTCTTATTTCCCAATCTCTATGTGTTTTTCCCCTTCCCTCCCTCCCTCCCTCCCTTTCCTCCTTCCCTCCCTTCTTCCCTCCTCCCCTCCCTCCTCTGCTTTTGGAAATTGCAGCTGATGTGACCAATACCTAAAGAGGATAAGAGCAAGGGACTTATTTATGATTTGCCCATGCTTGGAGTGAGAAAAAAAAATAGAGTTGCAGATCCCTGAAACCTGACTTTTTGTTGTCGTCGTTGAGATAGGGTCTCGCTCTGTCACCCCGGCTGGAGTGCAGCTGCATCATCATAGCTCACTGCAACCTCAAACTCCTGCAACCTCAAACTCCTGAGCTCAAGCAATCTTCCTGCCTCGGTCTCCCAGAGTGCTAGGATTACAGGCGTGAGCCACCACGCCTGGCCTGAAACCTGACTTTTGATGACAGTAAGAAGCAAAGTGAGAGAATCCCAGAAATAATTAATATCACCAGGAAAGCATCCTTCCATCCAAATCTGGAGATGCCTGTGTTCAGGTTTAATGAAGGGGCTATTACCTGCAAGGTGTGGATGGGAACCTTAGTTACAGAGAGGTCTACACTCTTGCTACTTAAAATGGGGTCCCTGGACCAACAGAATCAGCACTACCTGGGAACTGTACTTTAGACAAACAGAAATCTCAAGCCCCACCCCAAACATACTGAATCAGAATCCACATTTTTAACAAGATGCCCAGGTGCTTCCCATGCCCATTCCAGCTTGGAAAGCCCTGATCTGCAAGAGAGGAAAACTGCCTAGTTGGTAAAACTTACGTCACTGTGTTGCAATCTGTGTTTTGTTTTGCATGACTGATTGATGCATAATCAGTTGTCAGCCTCTATGATTATGAATTTATGTCCCAAAGTAAACTCAGCCGGGGGTTAAACCATTTCTACTCTACTAAACATTTCTAAGGTATCTTTTCAGACCTCACAATGTTGCCATCCATTTTAATGAAGGACTTGCTCTCTGGCTGATGGGTGGAAGACTTATTCTTTTTCTTTTCTTATTGTGGCAAAATGTACATAAGACAAATTTATCATGGTAACCATTTTAAGTGTACAGTTCGGTGCCATTAAGGACATTGTTGTGCAACCATCAGGGACCATGTTCCACTTTCCACCTCCAGAAAGTTTTCATCTTCCCAAACTGAATCTGTACCTATCAAACAGTAACTTCTCAGCACCCCCTCCCTCCAGCCCCTCACAGCCACCATTCTACTTTTTGTCTCTATGAATTTGACCTAGTACTTGACTAAGTACTTCATAGAATGGAATTGTATAATCTTTGTCTTTCTGTAACTGTTTTATGTCACTTAGCATAATGTTGTCAAGTTTGATCCATGTTTTACATCATGTGTCAGAATTTCCTTCTTGGCTGGGTGTGGTGGCTCACGCCTGTAATCCCAGCACCCTGGGAGGCTGAGGCAGGTGGATCACTCAAGGTCAGGAATTCGAAACCAGCCTCACCAGCCTGAGCAAGAGCGAGACCCCGTCTCTACTAAAAATAGAAAGAAATGAATGGGCCAACTAAAAATACATAGAAAAAGAAGTAGCTGGGCATGGTGGCACATGCCTGTAGTCCCAGCTACTCGGGAGGCTGAGGCAGAAGGATGGCTTGAGCCCAGGAGGTTGAGGTTGCTGTGAGCTAGGCTGACACCACGGCAACAGAGTACGACTCTGTCTCAAAAAAAAAAAAAAAAAGAATTTCCTTCTTTTTAAGGCTGAATAATATTTCACCATATGTATCTACCACATTTTGTCTACCACCCATTCATCAATGGACACTGGGGTTGGCCATTGTGAATAATGCTGCTATGAACATGGGTGTAGAAAGACTCATTCATGCCAGCCTTCAAGCCAGGCAGGCAGGTCCCCTCACCCAGCTTACTCATATTATCTCCTAGAGGTGTGCCATAACAAACATAAAATTCACAGTGAATGGCTGTTCTCAATGAGTTTTCTTTAATATATCAAGTCTCTCATTGACTCCTCATTAAGAAAAAGGAATTTGCTGTTGTTGGGAGCAAAATGTCTTTTCCAGTTAGTTGTCTGGGAGTAGTGTCCTCCTGAATATAAACTCAGAGCCAGAGCCAAGACATTAATTTGTGAAGCACAAGTATTGATTTGGTGACACGATTCTCTTCTCCTGATGCTATTCCTATCAACCCGAATTATCTGTGTGAATATAGGAGCCATCTTTTCTGGGTGCACTGGGCAGCTGGTGACAGGCTGCTTGCTGATAGGTCCTGACAGAGAGGAACGGTTGGCTGCTGCTGGGCAGTCGAGGCCGCCCCTGCCAGGGTGTTGCTGGGCAAAGCAATCTGCGGCCCTGAAGCCAGGGGCAGACACCACCTGGACAGACCCAGGGCGCCATACTGATTGTAGCAACCTACGGCAGGGCTCAGGCAAGGGGGAGAGTCCCTGAACTTAGGGGTGAACTATTCTAAAGAATAATATAGCTTGGCGCAGTGGCTCACAGTGTAATCCTAGCACTCTGGGAGGGCGAGGCTGGAGGATTGCTTGAGCTCAGCTAGTTCAAGACTAGCCTAAACAGGAGTGAGACCCTGTCTCTACCAAAAAAAAAGGCAAAAAAAAAAAAAAAAGAAAAACCAATCCAGCATTGTAGGGGGCACCTGTAGTCCCAGCTACTCAGGAGGCTGAGGCAGAAGGATCACCTGAGCCCAGGAGTTGGAGGTTGCAGTGAGCTATGATGGTGCCACTGTACTCTAACCAGGGCAATGAAGCGAGACCCTATCTCAACAAAAACAAAACAAGGCAACTGAACACCCCTTCTCACACCGCCCCCCCTCCTTTAAAAAATAAAATAAAGAAGAAAGAAAGAAAGAAAGAATGATAGAAAGGGTACTATCTCCCCTAAATGACCAAAGTTCTCTGATGGAGCCTCACTCACTAGTGTTGCTTCAGGAAGCTGAGGGGACAGCCAGCCCTTGTATGCTTTCCCTCCGGCACCCGGTGGGGGCGCCCCGACACTCTCCATTTCATCCCATTATTTCGCATCGGGGACACGGTCAGGTACGTGTGAAGACGAGAGGGTTACAGCCACACCAACTCATTTGGAAAATAAACACCGCAACTCTGGATTTCATCTTCCGTAGAATCACCTTTGCTTTGCAAACTAAATCTAGACGTAAAGACACAACCACAACACAACCACAAGTTCCCCATTTCCATAGTAACTCCTGGCCCTCAAGGATGATTAACTTTAGAAACTGAAAACACATTTGGGCTAATCGTTTAGGAGATCTGATTAAGAGCTTTACAGAGAAGATTTGCACCCCTGTTAAGAAAGGCTCTAGCAATTTAGGAGAATGCGCATGTAAGGAATTTCCTTTTACCCGATTATAAAAGAAGAGCTAGAAAACACAGCTGAATGCACGAGAAGAAAAGAAGGGGTAAGGACCTGCCTGTATGAAGCCAAAGAAAAAAAGTTTGTATGTACATTGCTGAGCGCATTTGAAGAATTCCCATGGGAACCACTAAACCAAAATATGTAACAGGTGATGAGGTTATATGCATGTGTAAGCCACAGCAATGTGTGTAGCTGGGAGGATCTAATGATAGTCTGGGGACATGCATAAAATTGTATTTGTAGGCTACTGCCTAGAATTCATAATTTGCCTCCTCCCAGGTTTGAGATCTATGCACTTGAAATGCCCTGCCCTGTCCTTTCCTTGTCCATTAATGCATGTTTATCACCTTGTTCAAGAGCCAAGTAAAATCTCACCACCTGCAGGCAGACTGCCCAGACTGACCCTGCTTAACTGCAGTCATTCTTTGTGCCCTCTCCAAATGTGTGTCCTCTCTGTCCTAGGGCAGCCCACATGACATTAATGACATATTTCTTTTTTTTTTTTTTTGAGTCAAGGTCTCTCTCTGTCACCTGGGTTAGAGTACAGTGGCATCATCATAGCTCACTGCAACCTCAAACTCCTGGCCTCAAGTGATCCTCCTGCCTGGGCCTCCCAAAGTGCTAGGATTATAGTGCTAGGATTACAGGCTCGAGCCACTGTGCCTAGCCTAATAACCTACTTCTTAATCATCATTTTCATGCCATTTTCCACATGTGTGGTTTGTGCTCCTAAATTAGTTTATAAGCTCTGTGAAACAGACCGTTTTGGAAGAGGAAGAGCGTTTGTTTGTTCTTGGCCTTTTCTCTTGGATATCCTAGAGTAGTGGTTCTCAAACTTTAATGTGCATGTGGCAATCTTACTAAAATGCAGGTGCTGATTAAGTAAGAATGGACTGGGCTTGATATTCTACATTTCTAACCAACTCCCGGGTGTTGCTGTTGGTTGGAAGACCACACTTCTGAGCAGTAGCAAGGCCTTGTACCAGTCAGCATAGTGCTTCAACAGAAACAAGTAAGACTTTATATTGGTAACAGTTTCTAGGAAAATTCCCTTCTGCCGCCCAGCCCTTCTAGCAAATGCTACTTTGGAATAAGGCTTTCCCTTTGATCACTAGGCTGCCCTCTAAATTAATGGAAGCCTGAGGACATTTTTGTTATAGTGCAGTTGTTTGATTTTGTGTTTAAATCTAGGAATACAATTGGTTTTTTACTAATGTAATTTGAGAGGATTGGTAAATTATCTCGGATATGCATGGCCCAGCCCTGTAATGCTAGGCTACCCTTGATGGGAGACACAGTTATGCCAGCTCATGGCACAAAAGGGAGCACACACAGCCTGCAGGCGTGCTGGGAGCTGGAAGTCCCCCTTCTGGAATAGAGGCCCTCACTTTTCCCCCAGGTGGGGTAGGTAGCTAAAGGCAGTCATAAAATTTACTTTTATTTTCCCGGTAAGTCTCTGTTTCCTGCGTAAAGTCCCACTTCATCAGAGGCAAAGAACTTCCTGTTAGTTTTACCTTTGAAACTGGGAAAATGAGTGTTTAACCATACTAAACAGACTTCAGAAAATGCTTTTTAACTGGGAGGGACAGACCAGAAGAATAAGCCGGCATTAGTGAAACCACGAAGACATCTGACTGGACTCCTCGCCAGGCCACCAACAAGAGGAGAGTCCAGTCTCTGGGGGGGCGTTGGTTTCTGTGTCTGGAAAAATCAAGGTGTTGGGCTTTGGAAGGTTCCTATGGTCAATTTATCAGAGGAAAGAAACACAGACAAGAATCCCACAGCTGGCTACCTGGCAGCACAGTGTGACAGGGAGTCTCTTGGCCGACTTGACTGGTATCCTCTCGCTGGGCTCAGCCCAAATGCCTGCCTTGATATGGAGCTAAGTTATCCCTTCCTTGCCAATCTGGTGCCACTCATCCGTCTGCCTGCTGTAGGAAGACCTGAAAAGACATGCCCTGTGCTGCCACCTAATGGTTCCCATTGTGCATGGCACTTCTTCAGCACTGTTGGGATATTGTAGAATCTTCAGGCCCTTTCTGCATAACCCCAGCTAGGAAAGTCTAACAGGAGAAAATAAAAATAGCATACTTCCAGGTGCTCCCTCGTTAACGGAATAAAGGCCTACGACTAAGAACTCTAAGGTCTTTTTAAACTTTGCAATTTCCTCCTTACTGTTATTTCCCGTCTGTTTCGCTGTAGCCATTAGTAGTAAAATTCTAAAAACAAAAAGGACCAAGGTGTTTGTTTTCAAGGGCAGCAAGGAAGCAGGAAACTGGGGAGACAGGCACCAGGGTTTGAGGTAAACAACTCCAGGAGATGAAGTGGGTGGCAGGAGCTGAACAGCCCAAAGGAAAGCGGCAAGCGGTTAGTCCTTAGGTTTGTTTGGAAAAGGAAAGAGGAGGTAGGGGAAGAAAGTTGCCTTCTAGTCGGAATGAATGTAACCATCTTAATAGCATTGTCATTCTTTTCTGTTTTGTCTCTAGAGGTACAAGTCTGTTTTCAAGCCTGGAAAATGTTGCCAATGGATAGTTATCAGCTAATATGGTAGTTCAGGGACCTTTGTAGCAAATGATACTCCTCCAGAGTGAGGATCCTCTGAGCATTATGTGAGCCAAATAAAGCATTTCAGTGAGACATATTTTTTTCAGTGCCTATAGAAGGGCCACACAGATAAGGGGCCTGGAAGGGAGCAGGCAGGGGTAAGGCTATAGGGAATGGTGGGGACTGTGGTAAACTGGAGAGTACTCACCCCATCTAAGAAAGCAACAGCTACTCAGCCCCAACTGGTTATAGGCCTAACCAAATTGTGTACCCACATTGCTAGATCCTTCAGATTTTCAAGTGAAGCTGAAATCTGGATTATCACGTGAAGTCTCCTTATTTTTAAGTGTTGATAGCTCATGCTGCTTAAAAACAAACAACAACAGCATTATGCAAGCCAAATAAAGCATGTCAGTGAGACATATTTAGCCCAAAGCCCAATTCTTGAAAGCTTGGATGTAGAGCAATTTGCATTCCTGAATCTTAAAGCACTAACATGATCCTTTCAAGGCAAGTGGTCTTCAATCAACAATAACAAACTAAAAGCAAACAAACAAATACCAGATAAATTAGGGAAACATAAAATGCTTTGTGTTTAGATTTGTTAGAACTATTATACCTAGACATCTGCAGAAAGAGCTAGTTTGTTAATTTTTCTGTTGCGGCAATGTGTACAGCTAGCGTTACAGCTCTTGAGCAGGCAAAGAACCGAGCGGCGCATGAAAAGTTGGAGAACAGCCTTTATTCTTCTGCAGCAGGGTCAGCACACCTAGTGTTACAGCTCTCTTCACGTCTTGAGATCTTCTGACCCTTCCGCTTGGTCTCCTCCTGCTTTTATACCCTTGGTAGGGCTCAAAAAGCATCCAATCAACTACAAGCTTTAACATCCAATCAACAACAGTGGGATTCAAAAATCACCCAATCAGGATTATGCAAACAGCGTGGCCGGAAACAGGCAGCAGCATGTGGGCTTGGCTGCATTCTGGCTGGCCGGCCGGGAGGCTGTCTGTCATGGGGCCTGGCCCCAGCAGCATGCCCTGCAACTGGCCATGGGCAGCGCTGGCCCGCGGAGATGGGAAGCAATGGGGAGGCAGCAAACAGCCGTGTCCCGGCCCGACATTTTCCATATCATTTCATATCCAACTAAAAAGTCTTAAAGATTCTCATTCAATAAATCATGAAGCATTTATCAAGCACCTAATATATGCAATGTAAAGAGAAATAAAACTACTTCAGGCTGAGCATTGTAGCTTATACCTGTAATCTTAGCACTTTGGGAGGCCCAGGCAGGAGGATAGCTTGAGGCCTAGAATTCTAGACCAGCCTGAGCTACATGACCAGACATTGTCTCTAAGAAAAATTTTTTAAAAAATTAGCAGGGCATGGTGGTGTGCACCTGTAGTCCTAGTTACTCGGGAGGTTGAGGCAGGAGGATCACCTGAACCTAGGAGTTCAAGGTTGTGGTGAGCTATGATGACGCCACTGCACTCTAGCCTGAGCAACAGAGTGAGACACTGTCTCAAAAAAATAAACAAATTTTAAAAATTAAAAAAAAAACCTTTTTCTGTAAACAGTAAGTATTTTAGACTTTGAGGGCCATGCAATCTCTATCACAACCTCTGAGATCTGTCTTTGTTGTTGCAAAGCAGCTTTAGACAATACATAAATTAATGGCTATGGCTGCGTTCCAATAAAACTTTATTTATAACAGGCAGCAATATACCCTTGGTCTATGGAGCACAGATCTGTGATCTAGAAGACTTAAGAGAATTTGCTGCCTAATCCAACAGTTTTCTTTAAGGAAATTTACATGTTTTGCCTATTAAGACAAGGAGTTACGGTGCTATCACCATTTTTTTTTTTTTTTTTTTTGAGACAGAGTCTCAGTCTGTTGCCCAGGCTAGAGTGCCGTGGCATTAGCCTGGCTCACAGCAACCTCAAACTCCTGGGCTCAAGCGATCCTTCTGCCTCAGCCTCCCAAGTAGATGGGACTACAGGCATGCACCACCATGCCCGGCTAATTTTTTCTATATATATATTTTTAGTTGGCCAATTAATTTCTTTCTATTTTTAGTAGAGATGGGGTCTCGCTCTTGCTCAGGCTGATCTCGAACTCCTGAGCTCCAACGATCCGCCCGCCTTGGCCTCCCAGAGTGCTAGGATTACAGGCATGAGCCACCACGCCCGGCCTATCACCACAATTTTTAAGTTACATTTGTAAGTAAAATACCCAAAATAGCTCTCTACTATTGTTTAGTATAATACAAGCTAATCATAAATATCCTGCCAAAGTTACTATAACCATTGGAGATGATGCTGTTCCTACCTAGCTACGGAGGTTAGTTTGCCAAGGCTGTCTGAATATGAATTTAATTTAGGATAATTTTTCACAAAGGGAACAATTTACACAGAAGAACATTGAGTTTTGGACTGAAATAGTATTTCAATGGAATGATTCAATTCCTCTGTGTTTGATTGGATTTGAAACTGTTGTGAAGAGGCAACAGAAAGTGAGCACACCTGTTTTTCTCCTGAGTCCCAGGACTTAGTACTTGGAACTTTCAAAAGTGTGTTCTAAAGAGAGCAAATGAAATAGTATGTCCATTTTTATCTTTATATCCCCAATGAAGTGATTTTACATAGAAGATGTTCCAAAAAAATTTGCTTTATGAAATAGCAGACACATGGACTATGACCATGTTAATTTCTTTATATGTCACATTTATAAAATGTCCACTGAAGATGCTTGTTAACATGGCTGTGGAAGATACTGTTTTTGGAGTACCAAAAAGCTATCTGTAGTCCCCTTCTTTGTTGTTTTTCTTCTAGTCCCTTGCAGGTAAGAGGACATGAGTTCCAATTCTAGCCAAAAGATATAAACAGAACTATCTGCTTAGAGCTTCTAAGATTGTTTGTTGAGACAGAGTCTTGCTTTGTTGACCAGCCTAGCTCACAGCAACCTCAAACTCCTGGGCTCAAGCAATCCTGCTGCCTCAGCCTCCCAAGTAGCTGGGACTACAGGCATGCACCACTATGCCAGGCTGTTTTTCTATATATATTAGTTGTCCAATTAATTTCTTTCTATTTATAGTAGAGATAGGGTCTCGCTCTTGCTCAGGCTGGTTTCGAACTGCTGACCTGAAGCAATCCGCCTGCCTTGGCCTCCCAGAGTGCTAGGATTACAGACGTGAGCCACCGCCCCCGGCCTAAGATAGTTTTTAACAGGGATGATTTGGTTTGGCGTCTTAACCCTTCCGGATTCTTCCTGACCTGGAACACAGATGCAATGCCTTAGAAGGTCAGCAGCCATCTTAAGCTCATGAGGACAAGTGCAATGAGCTAAGGATGATGGAGTGGAGAGAATGAGGAAGTTTTGATGATATAATTGAGCAGCTCCACTAGACCTTAACTGAACATCTTTGGGTTTCTTATTACATGAGAAAAAAAAAATGCAGTCTCCATGGAGTAAAGCCCTTATTATCTGGTTTCCTATTACCTGCAGCCCAACCCAATCCTAACTATTTGGGGCTATTTAAAGTTTCCTCCTCCTTTCACATTCTATCAACATTGCTCAGGAAATGAAAATGTAACGGTGATCCAGCATCCAGTGCAATTGTACTAATTCCCCGGCTCTTACTGTGCTACTTTAAAAAGTTGAGGTTCAAGTTATTTAAAATTCTTGTTACAAACTCAAATAACATATAAAGATCAAAATCCTTTGAGTTTCGTGGGAAGAAGGCCTATTATAATACATCAACATCAAGTTCAAAGAAAATGTTCTATAATACGTCTTCTGAGAAAATCAAAGGGACTGTCAACAGAATTTTTTTTAACTTGTTTTAGGTAGCAAACATTTTATGCCAACAAACTATTCAAAATGTATTTAAAAATATATGAATATGGTCTACATTTTAGAGTTTTGTGACATGTATATTAGATTATTATAAAGCTCTCTCAGCTGGTCATGGTGGCTCGCGCCTGTAATCCTAGCACTCTGGGAGGGCAAGGTGGGTGGATTGCTTGAGCTCAGGAGTTCGAGACCAGCCTGAGCAAAGAGCGAGACCCCCGTCTCTACTATATATAGAAAAGAAATTAGCCAAACAACTAAAACTAGAAAAAATTAGCTGGGCATGGTAGCACATGCCTGTGGTCCCAGCTACCCAGGAGGCTGAGACAGGAGGATTGCTTGAGCCCAGGAGTTTGAGGTTGCTGTGAGATAGGCTGATGCCATGGTACTGTAGCCTGGGTAACAGAGTGAGATTCTGTCTCAAAAAAAAAAAAAATCTCTCAAATCTTGGGGCTCCTATGTGCCAAATTTAGGACAATTTGAGCAGCAAAAAATAAATAAATAAATAAATAATGATGATAATGGATTATCACACATTAAATGAAATGTAAAAATTCTATGAGTTCACAGTGATTCAGAAACTTGCCAGCTAAAAAATATAGACAAAAGATAGAATTTGAGTTCGTAACTGCCAGTGTGGTTAGTAATTGGTTGAGACCAGGATCAACAATGGATAACAAAGTCATTGAGTGAAAGGATATTGGGGAACAGGAAAATCACATGGTTTCAAAGCCTTATCCCACAGACCAATTAATAAACCCAAAGGGGCTGGGTGCGGTGGCTCACGCCTGTAATCCTAGCACTCTGGGAGGCCAAGGTGGGCGGATTGCTCGAGGTCAGGAGTTCAAAACCAGCCTGAGCAAGAGTGAGACCCTGCCTCTGCTAAAAATAGAAAGAAATTAATTGGCCAACTAATATATATAGAGAAAAAATTAGCCAGGCATGGTGGCGCATGCCTGTAGTCCCAGCTACTCTGGAGGCTGAGGCAGCAGGATTGCTTGAGCCCAGGAGTTTGAGGTTGCTGTGAGCTAGGCTGACGCCATGGCACTCACTCTAGCCTGGGCAACAAAGTGAGACTCTGCCTCAAAAAAAAAAAAACAAAAAAAAAAAAACCCAAAGGGAAAATGTGTCTTTACTATGAAGAGATCTGGTGGACACCATCTTAACCAAGCAATCAAACTTGGCATCATCAATGTAAAACAGTGGATGACCTTCAGATATTATGCAGTAAGAGGTACACAACACCTCAGGCAGAATTCTTGCTGGAAATGTTTAACCAGAATATAAACATAAAGAAACAATCAGGCAAATAGAGAACTTTGAAATATCTCCAAGATAACTTGCCTGGATTCCCAAAAGAGTTCACTGTTATAGAGAACACCAAAAGGTGGAGAGGTTTCTAGACTAAGAGAGATTAGGGATTAGGGTTGGGGTTAGGGTTTCTTATTTTTTGTAGAGACAGGGTCTCACTATGTTGCCCAGACTGGTCTCAAGCTATCCTCCCACCTTGGCCTCCCAAAATGCTGAGATTATAGACATGAGCCACTGTGCTTGGACTATAAAAGACATTTTTAAGATCATGGGAGATAGTATATTAAATTTCATTACCGAATTAATGTTAATTTTCTTAGATCTGATAGTAGCAGTTATTTACTAGAATGTCCTTTTTCTAGGAGATCCCTATTGGGATATTTAGGGGTGAGATGTCATGACAGCTGAATCCTATTTTTTAAAAAGTTCTCTCTCTCTTTCTCTTTCTCTGTGTAGAGGCAGATGTGGCAAAATGATAATGATTGGTAAATCTATGTAAAGGGTTTAGGATGTTTATTGAACTATTCTTCCAACTTGTTTGGAAGTTTAAAACTATTCAAAATACTTGAAAACATTAAGCTAAATGAAAGAAGAAAGTCACAAAAGAATATTGTATCATTCCATTTATATGAAATGTCCAGAACAGGCAAATCCATAAAGATAGAAAGTAGATGAGTGGTTGCCAGGAGCTGGGAGAAATAGAGGAAAACAAGCATGACTGCTATTGGGTATGGAGTTTCTTTTGAAATGATGACAATGTTCTAAAATTTATTGTGGTGTTAGTTGTACAACTCTGTGTATTTACCAAAAACTATTGAACCATACACATTAAATGGAAGAATCAAATAGTATGTATGTGAATTATATCAAATTGTATCTCAATAAAGCTGTTAAACAAGTAACAGAGTAAAAACATTTAGATTTTTTAAAAAAGGAGATTACAAGTCCTGTGTAAGGTCTTAAGGAGTCTTTGATCTCATAACGCCTCTCAGTCCTCCCCCAACTCATGTATTTATTACACCAAATTATCTCTGTGTATGTCTTTGTCTGTCTTGCCCACTGAACTGGGAGCCCTTTGATGACAGAAACTTTCTATTTCTCTCCGGGCTGGCTTCCTGGGCATGCAACCTGTGCAGTCACACAACACCCCATGATCAGAGGGGTCCCACTTGGTTCAAGGCGCTGCTGTCACCGTCTTGAAATCCTTAACACTACAGTATTTGAAGAAAGTGTAGGTGCCCTTCATTTTCATTTTGCACTGGGCCCTGCAAATTATGTGGCTGTCCTGAATCCACCTTTGTATCCCAAGTGCTTAGCAGAGTACCAATGCACAGTGGGTACTCAGTAAAAACATTGACTCCTGTTGCCAGCCCCACTGCCCTGAGAAAGCTGCATTGACCTTCAACACCGATTTACCCAGAGCCCCCTAGGTGCCAGGGACCGCGTCAGCAGCTGGGGAGGTAGCGGGAGCCAGAGCAGGCAGCCAAGAGGCTATCTTCCCCTCGCTGCAGGGGAGCTGTTCTGGAGGAATCTGTTCAGGAAGGCAGGCGTGCCTACCTCACTGCTGTCTCCAACAGCAATGACAGCATCTGACTCATTTGTACTTTCAGACAGAGAAAAACACATCACCTTGGGATCCTGACTTTGTGAGTTCTGCTTTGTTACAGGAAATAGAAGGCTTTGATAAATCAGGATGGGACTTGAGTTCTTTTCCATGGTGTGAATAAAAAGTCTACTCTGCCTTTTTCAGTATGTTTGTAGACTATGACATTGACATCTATAATTAAAGAGATCTGTCAGCACCTTTTAATTCAATTCAGTTGCTATGTACAAAACACTATACAAGGCACTGCTGATAGGAAGATTGTAGCTGGATCTATGTACGCTGGATCACATGACCTCCTTTGATTATGGTGGGCTACAACTTCATAAGGAGTGAGCAGAGAGAGCAGCAGTCAAAACTCTGAAATTCCTGCTAGACCTGGGTTCTACTTGCTAGATGTTATTGACTAGCTGCAAGATCCAGGGGGCAATTCCTTGATCTTGCTAAACCTCAGTTTTTGGAGCTGTTGTAAAGATTAAATGAGATAATGCATGTATAACTTTTAGTACAGTGACTGGCACTTAGTAAGAAGGCCACAATGAAAACAGAGCTTGAAACAGCCTATAAAACTGGGCTGTTTTGCATCATAATGTCTCAGTAGTACTGTTCCTAGCACACAGCTGCACATAGTAAAATACCTCTGCCTTCAGCTGCTAGTTTTCCAGCTAGAGGTGAAGGCAAATAATTCCAGCCAATACCACCTACCACTGCACAGTTGATGAGACCTCTTTCTTCCCTCTCAGCCTCGGTGGTGACCCCTCTCTCTGCTCCCACACTCCCAGGCATGCAGTGTGCTTTGCTCTTCTGGGAGGCTAAGCAAGGGGCTGGGGTGCCTGCAGCTGCTGGTGGTGGTGGTGGTTTGGGGGACCTGTGACCTTTGACCTGTTCTGGCATCTTGAGCTTCTTTGGAACTGGGAGCCCACTCCTCTGTAACATAGTCTGCCCACTGAGCACCTGTGAACTTGCACCCTGGAAACAGATGGGTCGGTTTGAATCCTAGCTCCACGACTTAGATTTGGAGTCACCTCTATTTAGTGACCTCTGTAATGAATATCATCCACCTGTTTTAGTCTATTCAGGCTGCTCTACAAACTACTGAGTGGCTTATAAACAACAGTAATTTACTTCTCATAGTTCTGGAGGCTGGAAGTCTGAGATGGGGATGCCTGCGTGGTCAGTTCCGGCTGAGAGGGCTAAAGAGCTCTCTGGGGTCTCTTTTATAAGGGCACTAATCTCATTCATGAGGGTTCCACCCTCATCACCTCTCCATCTCCCAAAAGCCCTGCCTCCAATCACCATCACATTTGGGGTTTGGATACCAATGTATGAATTTTGGTGGGACACATTCAGTCCATAACACTACCTCACTGGATTAATGACACAATGTACCTAAAAGTACCCAGCACAGACAAATAACTAAATAAATAGTTCTTCTTTTCCTCCTCTTCCTCATTATTATTTATTCTGCATTTCCTTATCTCAGCAAAGGAAAAAATACTGGCTCTCTCTCTTCAACCCCCACCCGTTCTAACAATGGATATTCTACTTTCCAGTATTATTTTGCTTAATATTTAATGATACTGTCATCCTCTCATCCTATATCCACTTTCTGCTGTTCCCACTCTAGTACTAATTTGATGATGAAGTGAGCCCTCTTTGTTAACAAATTTTAGTGTCATTTGAAAAACACATGCTCACTAGCAGATCTGCTCCATAGCTGACCCCCAATTCTAAGGGGTATCTGGTAATATCAAGTAAACAGCGAGGAGATTCAAACCCCTTGGCCCCCCTACCAGTGAAACTGTTTTTATAGATCATCCCAGTTTCATTTCTCCAGGAAGTAGAAACTGTGTCAACTGAGAAGATCATGGTGCTATTCAAGGGTGTTCTAAAGATCTTACATATGGCCAGGATTAACCCTAAGACCAACGCCCACTGTTTGCAAGGTACTGTGCACTGTAAATAAACCAAACACAGATCTTAGCCTCAAAGAGTTTAACATTTTATAGGGGAGATAAGATACATATATTAAGAAATATAATACAGAAAGCAGTAAGTGTCATAAGACAAATGCAGAAAAAATACAATTGAAGTTCAGGAAAAGATTTCTTTCTGACTTGGAAAGTTAGGAAAGGCCTTATGGAAAATGTTGTTCTCATATCTGGGTCTTGAGAGATGGGGAAAAAATCAGAGGTACAGAGCTAAGAGTGTCAAAGGAAGGGAAAATTACTACCAGCATTAAAGAAAAAATGAGGCAACGGTTTCCACGTTGTAGGCCATGCTACAGATTTCCTCTTTGTTTTAGGAAAATTCATTGGTGGGTGTTTTGGTTATGAAAAGCGAGCACTAGGGCAAAGAGAGAAAGTAGAAGTCAAGAGGAAGCTGAATTTCTCTGCAGAAGCCAATGAATTGGTGTCTGTCTTGAGATAGAGATGCTGTCCAAATATAAACTGATATTTACTTCCTTTGGGCAGGCCCCAGGACAGGAGTTCTGGGGCTTAGAACCCAAAAAAGTAAGGAGATAATGAAATGCTATGAAAAGAGATCAGTCAGCAACAGGGTGGCAGGTTGTAGGTCAGGAAGAGATGGCCAGTAACTAAGTTCCCCATGGCAGACGGGGCCAACTAACTTCAGCCATAGCGGTACCCATTAAACACTTTCATTGTCTCAAAACCTTTGTAAAAGATACTGATTATTCAACAAATAGCTATTGTGACCAAGGCTGATCAGCCTCTGCTCTCACGGGCTTACAGTCTAGTGAGGGAAACAGATAAATGAAAAAGTAATTAAAGAGCAATGACTGCTTTGCAAAGTTTTCAAGTAAGTTGATATGATAGAGAGCATTGGTAGCTACTTAAGACAGGATGGTCAGATAAGGCCTCTCTGAGGAGGTGACATTTATGCTGTCTCAATAGTAAGCAGGAGCCAGGCCAGTGAAGATCTGGAGGAAGGAGCATTCTAGGGAGAGATCTCAGCCAATGTGAAGGTCCTGAGGCTAGAACGAGCTTGACTTGTTCAAAGAATTAAATGGCCAGGTGGCTAGAGCATGGTGCAGGGCAGGCTAGGAGCTCACACTGTAATCAGGGTTTGATTGCCGTGACGCTAAGGAAATGACATTTTAAAACATTTCAATAAAAAAGTAAGAAGCTGGTCGGGCACGGTGGCTCAAGCCTGTAATCCTAGCTCTCTGGGAGGCCGAGGTGGGCGGATCGTTTGAGCTCAGGAGTTCGAGACCAGCCTGAGCAAGAGCGAGACCCCATCTCTACTATAAATAGAAAGAAATTAATTGGCCAACTAATATATATAGAAAAAATTAGCCGGGCATGGTGGCGCATGCCTGTAGTCCCAGCTACTTGGGAGGCTGAGGCAGCAGGATGGCTTGAGCCCAGGAGTTTGAGGTTGCTGTGAGCTAGGCTGACGCCATGGCACTCACTCTAGCCTGGGCAACAAAGTGAGACTCT
>VSMD01067732.1:0-30140 GCA_008750895.1 Mirza zaza
TAAATAGTCATTATCCTTTTGAGTATAAAACAATACAAACAATACAAATAGGATATCACTTTCTGTATACCTTGAACACTGCAAATACTACCATCACAAAGGAGCTTGAAAACCTCTTGTTTAAGTTAGCTTTCTATTCAGCCATAACCAAAACCCATGTATTTTTCTCACTGTCTCTGGAGATTTTGTTCAAATAACAGTATGGAAATTTTTTTTAATCACAAGCTAGTAATAGCAAAGAAAAAAATAGGGAAGTATGGTAGCTCTTAATAAATTTCTGGGATGTTGATTCTTATAGATAAATGGAATATAGCAGACAAAGGCTCTGCCTTCTTTTGGGAGACAATTTTCTTAGAATAACCTAGAAGATTCGGATATTAGGACTCTGTTACTAACTACTCTGAGTATGAAGTCCAGCCAAAAACTTGGGAGCAATTTCCCAAAGAAAACAAATCTCTGGGATGTCTAAGACCTCTAATATGGGGACTAATAAATCCAAATGAAAGATCTTTTTGTCCTTTGCATTTGGCAATTCTTAGCTTAAAGGTTCATTTCTGGTCACCACTCAAATGTAAAGACTGGAAACCAATAAGCTCTGCTGAGTGAACTGAACTTTCTGTCAGCCTTCCATTCAGAAATAAGTCTGGCAATAGAAGAGCTCACATTTACAAAAGCAAGAGAAATCCACACAGCCATATTGCCAATTGATTTTCTCATTTCTACCTATGACTAGCAATAAAGTAGTATGAGATATATGGAAAATATCATCATTAAAAGACAAAGATGAGGAAAGAATAACTTATACCAAAGACACAAAAATGATACAAAAAGGAAATAGGAATAATTTTTACATTTTAACTATATTGTCAGAGTGTTGAAAATATTTCATTTCTGATAAGAATAAAAAGAATAAATCAACAAACAATGAATACACAAAAGCTGTTGGGGATTAAAAAAAATACATTCTTAGGAATAAAATTCAAATAAATGTATCTGAAGAAAAGTTTGAGAAAAAAATCCCATAATGTAGAAGTAAAGACAAAGAAAAAATATGAGAAAAAGACAAAAGAGAGGTGTCAAAGCAATCAGGAAGTATGATATTCACTAAAGAAGTTTCAGAAAGAGAAAATGATGGAAAAAATTATCAAGGAAATAACAGAACATTTCATAGAGATAAAGTTGGATACCAACCTTCATATTTAGAGGGCTCATAAAGTATAGACAGAGAAAAAATGAATGAATTAATATACCAAGTATCTATGCTTTTATAATTTGAGAATATGAAGAATAAAAAGAAATTCTTAAAGTTCCAAAAGTGGACAGAAACAAAAGAAATAAAAATATACCTACAGGATGAGATATGTTGAGTATATATACTCAATCTACATTGAGTATATAGAAGAAGCATGAGACTAACAGCAGACATCTCAAAATCAGCTTCATAAGCTAGAAGTTAGTGGAAAAGTAACTTCAAAATTGTGAAGCAAGATTACTTATAACATAGAATTTTATATCCTGCCAAATTGTTAGCCCAGTTTTAGAGTAAAATAAAGTGATTTTCAGATAAGCAACAATCCCAAAATTTTGTCTCCCATATACCTTATATGAGCAAGTCAACTGATGATATATTCCAGAAAAATAAGGAAATAACCAAAGAAAAAAGAAAACATGGAATCCAGGAAAAAGAGGTTCTGGTCCAGTAGCACAGTGAAACTGCAGGATGATACCCTGGCAAGTAGACAAGCAATCCCAACTGTGATGGAATACCACAGAACCTGGCATAGATGATTCCAAGGAAAAAGAAATAATAGAATATCATAAAATTGGCTGTGTGGTTAACAGCCTGAAAAATGTGGGGAATGTGATGAAGTTATGTGATTCCATTTTCAAGAATAAACAGAGGGTAATAAAAAAATAAATTACACCAAAAAATCATGGTATAGAGTAAACTAAAAAGGAACAAAATTGTGAGCAATTGATGGGGTATAAGAAAAGTGAATCCAATTAACACAGCTTCTAAAAATTGTCCATCAAGTAACACAAACAGATTATAGCACTAGATTTTTAGAAAAGGAAATTAATTTTAAAAAATGTTAGCATGTTTACCTCTGACTGAAATAAACAAAATTCACAGAATCTTAATAATACTATCTGTTTATTGGCATTCAAATTTTAGAGTCAACTTATATACAAAGTACAAAAAGTATTGTATTTAGTTTCAGAAGATAATGCGGGTGCTTCTGGGTAGCTGAACATGAGGAGACTCCTGGAGGGTGGTGTGCACTCTTGCCCCCATACATCTTCATCTGTATCCTTTGTAACATGCTTTATAATAAACTGGTAAACGTAAGTGTATCCCTGAGTCTGTGAGCCACTCCAGCAAATTAACCAAAAGAGGGAGGGGTTGTGGGAACCCCAACTTGAAACCAGTAGGTCAGAAGCTCCAAAGGCCCAGACTTGTGACTGGTTTCTGGGGATGGGTCAGTGTTGGGGACTGAGCCCTCACCCTATGGGATCTGATGCTACCTCCAGATAGATAATGTCAGACTTGAATTAGAAGACACCCAGCTGGTGTCTGCTGCTTGGTGTGTGTGGGAAAATTCTACATTGGGACACAGAAGTCTTCTTCCGTGTTGGTTGTGGTAGTGTGGAGTTTAGAGTTAAAACATGGTCTGAGGAGAGTTTTTCCTAAAGCAATTGATGTCAGAGGAGTGGGATTTGCTAGAACAGCCCAGGTTCACAGAAACCTGTGATTTGGAAAAAGAAAGGATAAAGGGTGGGGGATGAGGAACCTTTGATTCCTGGAGCTATCACTGTGGTATGCTTAGTTACTAACAGTAAAGGTTATCAGTGGAATTTAGAGATGGATCCAATGCCCGGGGAGTTGGCTCACTGTATGCATAAGCAAATGCAAACAAATAAGAAAACAGTGAAATATTCTATCACTCGGTTATTTCTATCTGTAATAGCTAAAATGGAAGTAAAAGGGAGTGCTGGGTCGAGTTGTAAGGCTGGAACATGCTCAGATGTGAGTTTGTCTGAGCTCAGGCCAATAGCCTAAAAGCCACCCTTAAAGGGGAAATTTACGCTAGGACAACAGACAGTACCTCTAAGACCTTTGGTCACCAAGAAGGTAGTCAATGTGGGGCAAGGACAAAACCAAGAAACTACTGAAACTAGAGGTTATAAATGTGAAGGAATCATTCCATTTTGTAGATTGGTGTCCATCAGCTTGCTGAGGAACAATTACTAGAGTAAGAGAGTAATTTAGGGACACTATCTTTAGTTTTAAAGCTATAGAGTGGAAGAGCATGTTTGGGTTGATGCAGGATCCACAGCTCACTACTGCACAATTCCATTGGGTATAAATGATCCAGACACACAGGAGGTTATTCCTGAGGGAATGGCCAGCATGATGGATTGAATGAAAGTCATTGTAACATCTGTCTACCCTGAGAATGAGTACTGTCCAACTCCTCCTGTAAATGCCAAGTGGAGCACCCCATATGCAGCAGCTGATGTGCTTCATATGCAAGCCAGTGGGACTGGCTTTATGATGACCGGGATAATCACCCATTGAACATGCCCACTACCAAAGCTATGGTAAATGCTGTGGTTAAGGGGGCCCCTTCTACATGGATGCCCCTTGTGACGTTGGTACTACTTAGTACTACAATTCCAAAGACAGTCAGAGAAGTCTTAGTAAATTTGCTATCTCAGCTTCCCCTCATGGGACTTACTGATACTAACAAAAACATTAGGTTAATTAACAAGAGAATGGGGAAAAGTGAAAGGAAGAGTCAAAGGACTCATCTCACAAAGGTGGATAATTTTAGATGGTTATTAAGAAACAAGGTCAATAAAGAAAATGTTGATAGGGGTGAAACTGAAGGGAAAAAGAGAAAGGACAGTCATGGGACTTTTCCCAGCAGGGTGGAAATCTTTAGATGGTTATTAAGAAATGGAATGAATAAAATGGAAATTGGTAAGGTTAAAACTAAGGTCTTAATGCAACACTATCAGAGGCCAGGTGGACGAAAGGGAGACCCTGCTAGTTTCCCAACACTAAAGGGTCCCAAACCAGTTTGTTGTATTTTCCCCCAGTTGGGAGAAATTTTAAAAGCCAGAAGGCAGAGATTACAATGAGAAATCTGAATTGAAATTGCCTGGGGCAATTGTTGGCATATTAATCAAGATAAAGATTGATAAAAGAGCCCTTGGTCTAACCCTTGGCTGGGGACCCAAAGCCTTTTGCACAGGAGAGGATAAAATGGTCTAGGGGTAGAGAAGAGAAATTCCTAGGACTAGACCATAAAAATGTAAGAGTTGATAGGATTATTGAAGTTCATATATTTGAACATACTTCACGTAAAGTGGTTGCATCTCTTTTACCTGATTATATTATTAATACAAGAATGGACCTTGTATCCGACTGGGGAATTGTCCCCTCTACCTAGTACTGTAAAACAGAAGGCATGTGAATCTGCCATTCAAGCAATACTAACTGGACATGCTAAATGGGAACCAGTAAGATTGCCCAAGTCCACACACCATAGAGGAGGAGCTGCAGTGCTGGTAGGGACAAATTCTCCACCTGACAGCCCTCCATGGAGCATATCCTGGGGCTTACGGCAAAGGCCCGTGAGCACCTCCCAGTGATGGCTACTAAGACTTTGGACCGAGAATTTCCACTTGAGGCACAGTTACTACTTTGTTATGGGACATAACTGAAGCTACTTCTATGACTGAAGGGCATAAAATGATCTTGATACCCAAAATACCCATGCTTCCCAGGTGATGTCAGAGAAACACTCTAAAGGGGATGTTAATACCCAAAAGAGTTCCACCATAAAATGGAAATGGTTTATACAGAATCATGCTACCTGGGAAGTGCATGGAAGAGCTATTCAGAGGCAAGAAGCCTCTTTCCCCCCAGTATTGACTATGGAACTATGTGAGAAGCTCCTGGATTCTACAGTGGCCTATAAATAGCTTTCAACTGATTGACCAAGAGCTATTGGGTTTGAGGATGGCAGTGCCAAGGTGAAAGGACATCTTACTACTTTGATCAAAGGTGGTAAAAACAAATCAGCTCAGTGGGATGAATTGCAAACTGTTTTTCTAACAGTGATGAAAAAATTGAACAGTGGTAAAAGCCCCTGTGTTTGGGTTTTTATTGACTTGTAAGCAGTGACCAATGGCCTGGCCATATACTCAGGTAAGAAAACAAGGGAAACATGGCCTGTTTAAGGGATGCCCATGTGAAACACTGCCTTATGGAAATTTGCATTAAAGTATAACAAGTCAATGCTAATCAGAGGAACTCCCAGGTTCAAAAATGACTGAAATGGACAAACAGATATCCCCGTATGCTTTCTTGAGGTGGCCATATGGGTCCCTGAAATGTGTGGGCACAGGGGCACTGCAAAAGTGCAGAGATGGGCTGAATCTAGACCTGTTCCTCTTGTACCCACTCATGCACAAAATGCCAATAAGAACTGCTTGGTGTGCCAGCAAGAGAGAAAGAGACTGCCAACGGCTAGGGGAAAATTTCCAGGTGGGAAGACCCTGAACATAACTGGCAAGTGAGACTGGTGCTGGTAACCCTAGAGGGCTACAGATAGGTCCTGACATAAATGAACACTGACTCTGGAGTGGGCTTTTGCTTACTTGGTGAAAGATGCAAATGCCCAGAGTGCCATAAAACAACCAAAACAAAACAAAACAAAAACTTAGACAATATTGCATGGACTTGGATGGCCAACCCTCATTTCTTCAGACCAAGGAACACACTGTATAGCCCATATATCCAGCAATGGGCAAAGACATATCCTCCTCAGAGTAATGGTTTGATAGAGAAATGGAATGGGCAATTAAAACATTTGATTGTCAGCTGGGCATGGTGGCTCATGCCTGTAATCCTAGCACTTTGGGAGGCCAAGAGGCCAAGGTGGGAGGATTGCTTGAGGCAAGGAGCTTGAGACCAGCCTGAGCAAGAAAGACCTGTCTCTAGAAAACTTAGCTTGATGTGGTGGCGTGCACCTATAGTCCCAGCTACTCAGGAGGCTGAGGCAGGAGGATCCCTTGAGCCCAGGAGTTTGAGGTTGCTGTGATCATGCCGCTGCACTCTAACATGGGTGACAGAGTGAGACCCTGTATCAAACATATTTTCAACAGTATGCATTCCATATTTATCCATCTTGATACATGATGATAAAGTTCATTTATTTGGTTGCTACCTAGAATTTCACTGTTTATATATCCATTTTCCTTTGAAGGATGTAATTACCCTAGTCTTATTAACTGTGTCATAATGATCATTCTTGTACATATTTCTTCATGTAGATATGTGAGCATTTCTCTATGGGATATTCCTAGAAATGGAATTTCTGAGTCATAGGGTATGGCATTTTAAAATTTACTTGATATTGTCAAATTGTGCTCCCAAGTGATTTTCCTAATTTATTCTTCCACTAATAGTATATGAGCTTTTTTTTATTATAACCTCACCAGACCTTGATATTTTCCAATATTTTCCAAGTTTTTAATTTACTAATTAAATGGATGTGAATAGTATTTCCTTGTGATTTTAATGAACATTTGTCTGGTTTCTATAGGAGTTTCATATGTTTATCATCCTCTCTTTTTTCCCTTTCTTTGAAATTCCTATACATAATATGTGTTCATATTTCTGTTAGATTAGTTGACATTTTCTCTTTACTTTTAGGAGTTCTTTATAAATTACAGACATTTAACTTTCATCATTCATGATTATTTATTTGAGTAGTAAGAATCGTCTTCTAGTCTGTAACTTAATTTTAAGTTCACAGTGTCCCATCCCAAAGGTTTACATTTTAATGTAATCAAAACTGTCAATATTATTCTTTTGTGGTTTGTGCTCTTGGGGACTTGTTTAAAAAATCCTTTCCAATTCCAATGTCACTAGCACAAAATCATATATTTTTTAAATTTTTTAAAGTTTTGAATGTCATTTTTAATTTTTATAATAAAATGCATTCATATATTATTTCTATAATTAACAATTAATACCATTTTAAATGGACAGAAAAATAAAAATCATCCACAATTTTGGCCCATATGTGCCCTTTTGTTATGTAAGCAAGATGATAGATGATCTACATTTTGTACACTCTTTTGGTTGAATTAGCACTTCATATAATTTTTTTTAAATTTATAGTAATTCACAGAAAGAGAGGTTGAAGCTGGAGAATCAAGAGATGCAAGGTTTGGAGAGGAAACTTGCATGACAGTTCTCTTTGACAGTATATATTTGGGATTAATGCAACCCAAACCAAGAGCATCTATTAGCTCTTTTGTTTTTACACAGTCTTCATGTGCGCCTCCACTGTAGAAACTTACATAGTCTTCCTAATATTTGTTGTTCACATCTCTGCTTCCTCCATGAAACCATGAGCTCCTTTAGGTCAGATAAATCTCACTAATATTTATATCACTCACTGTAACTAGCAAACAGTGGGTGTTCAAGATATGCAGAAAGGAAGATGGTGAGGTGGATATTTAACAGTTCAACAAGTAGCTAGTTGTCTTTAAGCAGATTTCTTTTAAGACTCAGTCATTTTAACTATAAGTTGAAGGGAAGAAACTATACGATCTGTAAGTTTTCTACTTCCTCAGACATTCTAGACTCTAATTATTGTTTTAAAAAGTATTTAATGGAGCCCATAAATATTCTTTAAAATATTTCTGTTGCAGGATACTATTAAGTATTCCAGTCTTTCAACAACCTATCACATCTAACACTAACAGGTGTTTACTTAAATACAAATGGAACTTGTGGTCCCTTAAGACTGCCAATTTTTTAGTAGAGATGTCTCTGCAGGTTTGGATGGATGAGCTGTTTTCTGGTAAGTAGCCATCAGAATACCAGAGAAGGAGCTTAATATAAGATACTCATTGGAGCTCTCTTGCCACTGTGATTTCTGGCAGGATATGGGACCATGTCATTTCCTGGCTAGTTTGTCTTTCCATCTGTCCATGGACTACAGTCTGATAGAGTTTATGATTATACCTCCCTCTAGTGACTAAAGCCTTCTCACAGTATAAAGTCTCCTATGACACATGAGCAAGAGTATTTGGCTGGAAAAAGAAGTTTAAAATATAAGATATTAATCCTTTGATAATTCAAAGGATACTCTGTTGCCATTGCTCTGTGGGAGAAGCAAAGTTCATCACATGTTCCACTTTTCATTGAAGGAACTAAAGTTCAGAAGGCACTTTTAGTGTGTCCAAGAAACAAATAGTCAGGATTCTGCCCCATTAATACAATACACCAGACCAACCATCTCTCAAAGTCTCATGTCAACATACTATAGAACAATCTCCAGTGCAAATATATAGGAAAATAATCCCTCAATTATTCAGTCCATGTCTAATTGTCCACAAAACTTGCTCTGGTGAAATAGTTATGGAATATTTTATACTAAGGAAAGAAAAATATCAGAAATTCAAACTTTCAATCTGATGATCTACATTCACTAAAATAAATTAATAATAATAGTTATCTAAGATCAACCAACTCAACAGTAAGTCCTCACTTAATGTCATCAACAGGTTCTTGGAAACTTGCAACTCTAAGCAAAATGACATAAAACAAACCCTTGAAAAATGTCATTGTTCAATGTAATTTTGTTACAATATTGGCGAGAAAAAAATTGGTTTCATTATATGTCATTTTGCTTAAAGTTGCAGTTTTTAGGAATTTTCAGTGCCATTAAGTGAGTACTTACGAAGTAATATAGGCCAGAGAGAAAGATATACACCTTTTTAGGCCTATGACTTCCACTTGAAAAGCTAATAAATATGGCACCATCCCTTTTTTTCTGATGCTTTCACTATCCCTTCTTCTACTGATCCAGGACTTATGAAAAACACAACAAGGAGAAAATCTTCCCTGTATTGGCATAGAACTCGCTTGAGACCTCGTTAAGTAAGGGGCCAAACCGGTGATACCATCTCAAGACTCTAACCTCAGGATGTCTCACATTTCACATCACATACCCTAATCCTCTCTATTAGGTACAGTTTCAGGTCAAGGTATTAGGATGTTCTTGGAACTTAAAGAAAGTATTTTCAATCACAAATAGGTTAATTTAAACAGCCTTCTCTTATTAATTTTTTTTTATTTCAGCACATTACGGGGGTACAAATTGTAAGCCAGTAACTAGACTTTGGGGAAGAAGGGATTTTCACCAGCTCACTGGGAAGTCCCTGTGGTTTCTAAGTTCTATTTCTCAGTTCAGTTCATGAAGCTCTTAATACAGTTGACCCTATCATCTCAGATCAGCATAGTCTGTTTTTTCACCATTGACCTTGCAATTGAAGAAGCCAGGTCTGCTGGCTTCTGTACAGTTTCTATACAGTTATAGAATACTGGGTTGGCCCAGATGTTAGAGACTAATCTGTCAGTCTTAATTTTACAGCACAGAAAACTAAGGCCCAGAATGGGTAACAAAGTTCCCAAGATCACACAGAAAGGGTACAACTAGAAGCCATATCTCAAGATTCCATGTACAGTGTCTTTTGTACCATACTATACTGTTGTGTGTGTGTGTGTGTATATATATGTGTATATTTTCAAAACAGACCAGAGATAATATATCCACATAAATGTAGGTTCACTTTGTCCATGCAAAATAGTCCTCTTAAAAGTTTACAGCAATCTCAGCAATGCTACTATTGTTCAAAACATATTTTGAATTCTTCTTTGGGCATCATCCCCCAGATGATGGCACATTATTAGGGATTGCCTTAGCTACCAGATGGTTAGCTCATTAAGAGCCCAGTCTATGTTTAATTTTGCCTGTATCTCCATTGCTTGGTGTAATACTTGACACATAGTATAGATCATAATAAACATTTTTTGAATAAAATTAGTCAATGTTTATCTTTTCATGGAAGGTTTAATTATTAAAGAGAACCAATATTACAAGAAATATCAAGTTCTTAAAACCAGTGGTTGGGTAATATGCTTGGTATGACTGAGAGTGCTTGTCTCTCCTTCACAGGCCCAAAGTAATTTGAGTTCAGATATCATGTCTTATTCACCTTAGAATCCCATGGCATCATTCCCAATTCTTGCATAGAAAGGGACATCTCATACATATTCAACTAATGTTTGATGAATAATGGAGCAGTAGGTAGTAATTTGGATGAAGGTGGAGACCATTTGTTTATAGTTTGCTGAAACTAGTATGTAATGCTAATATTTCTTGGTTGGAAAATAAAATTAACTTGGGTTATTGCCAATGTTCTTACCCTCAACTAGCCACTTTAAACTGTGATCTGGAATAAAAATGCATTGCATGTACAGTAGATTGTACTGAGAGCTAACATCCAAATAACTTTAGCTGCCAACATTCTAATCCCATAGTGTTGCTAAAGAGTTTTCTCTTTTGCAAAGATCTCACCTTGCTCCTTCTGGATGCAGTAGGTACTCATGTCACTAACCCATTATCAATAGGATTTATACATTACTTAAGGAGTATTTATGACTATAGCAAATTCTTTGATACTCGCCGGTGCTGGTTGTGCTTGGTGTTCAGAATTACATGTATTTATTCTTGCCGAGGATGTCAGGCCATCTAGGACTAATGTACTATGGGAGATGTTCTGAAACAAACAACAACAACAAAAAAAACACAATATACTTAAGCCACAGAATGCTGTTAAAAAATGTGCTTGGGCAAAACCAGTGAGACCTAGGTAGCCAGGAGGTGTCTATTTTTAAAGTTATGGTTGAGTAATGAGATTCAGGCCCATATTTCCATCTGATCCCATGTTCTTTTGGGAATAGGAATTAATGAAGCCTACGTGTTGCCTCACGTTGTCCTCAGCAGGATTGAAAGTGAGTTAATACCGGAGGTAGATAAACTTGAGGGCTTTGAAATCGTATGAATCTTAATACAAAGTACAAAAATAACTTCAATTTTGAGAATAACTACCAGGGATGGTCAATGGTGCCTTGGGAGTTCTCTCACCATTTGAATGCTTTTTCTTTATAGGGAAATATGCTAGAAGTATTATGTTTCATTCCTTAAGAGGAATCTCCTCTTTTTGAGATTCTTACTATATTCTAGTTTAACATGTAGGACTTTTACAAGATGTGTTTTATTGCTGAACTGGTTTGTGGAGGAAATTAGGGGCTGGTTGCATTCTATACGATACAAATGTCGGTGTTTGGTGTGGAAGGGGAGAAAGTTTGTCTCCCACGGTTCCTATCCCTCTAACTGTCCTGCCATAACTCTCCATCTAGAGTGCTTATCAATATTCTGGGACATTGAAAGGAGTCTCCCCACATGAGGTATGTGAGATGGGGACCGAGTAAAGTGTCAGGACGGATAAATAACACATCTGTTGGAAAGCCAGCAGGGCCACTTGCTGGCTGCTGTCTTGTTGGCTGGATGCCAACATGAAAGACAGAAAACAAAACCCCTCACCCCAGGTGTTGTATACTTTTTATTCCAATGAAAAATGAGTGAGTGGCTGTGGCTCTGAGTCTACTCTCCTAACGTGGTTTCCAACCCCAGTCAGCAATAGCCCTAATCTGTGAGTAGACACAAGTGAGACCTGGGAATCTTCAGCTGCTAATGCTGGTCTTCTAGGCATTGCACAAGGTCAGTTCCTCTCTTCCCAGCACCTACTGAGCTCCCCATTCATTACATCAATACTGTCTCTCTTTTTCTCCACAGTCCAAGGGATCCTTTCAAGTTTTCAGAATGGGAAGTATTTTCCTTTCCCCTCTCATCTCATAGTCTCTCAAATCTGTGATTTTAAGCATATGAATTATTCAGCTTTCAAAATAACAAAAACCAAGGACTGCCTCTATTTTTCTCTTTTATTTTTGCTATGATATCCCTTTTCTAAGGCAACATAAAGAATGCCTGCCTGGCAGAATAGAGAAGGAGTCAAAGAGAAAACATTAGAAGTGAAAAATTACATAATCAATGCTTCAAAAATATTATCACATGATGACTTATACATGCACTGGAGAGAGAAAAAAGGAATACAAGCTCAAAAAAATATTAGTAGTTTATTATTTTAATACTATAAGAACTAATAGAGGTCACCTGGTTTGATCTTTCCATTTAGAGTGAAGATAACCAAGATCTAGAGGAAAAAAAATGCCTTGTTCAACATGATAGAGTGAGTTGTTGGAAAAGATAAAGATAGTTCATATGTGTTAGGCCTCAGATAAAAAAAAGATGTATTGGATAGAGCTCCAACTCCTTCAGATTCCTAGATTTTTACAGTTAAATGTGTTCATAATGTCTTCTCAATTTGATATAGAGGCAAAAAAATAGACTTTGTTAATGAAATATATATTTGAATTCCTATCTGAAAATGATTTTTTAAACAAGAATTTGAAATTAATAAATTCTTCCATTTACTTGTATGTGTTGCCATAGACAACTGCTAAACATTCTAAGGGTTATCTGTAAGTGGAGATAATATTACACTTGTAGACTTGTTATAATAAAACTGCATGTGAAGTTTCTAAATCTTGGCGCAGAGTAGATGCTCTATTATTCCTAGCTATGGTTTGTGGTATGATGCTATAATGTAACTCTGTGTCATATGTATAGCTGTAGATTATCACATGAATTTGTAGATGAATGATACTAGGTTAGATGTTTAAACAAATAAATAAATATTTAATAAAATGCCATTTTAAAGGCAAGAATATCCTTTAAGAGGCAAGGCTAAACCAAAGTACTCCTGAACATCTATTATTCACTTATTCCAAATTTAAATTTCTAACATCAAAACATTTATAACTAGGATTTACCGATATTTTCAGTTAGTACAGATCAGCCAATCAGAATACTTGTGAGTTGTAAAAGGACAGATTAGATAGATTAAATGTCTTATATACTTTACCCCCAACAATAAAATTGAACCCTATAGAGGAGAATGACTTTCCCAACGTAGCAGAGCTAGTCCTTAATAGAGCTGGGCTTAGAATCCCAACATCCAGGTACCTAAGCTGGTCATGTTACCCTCTCCCTTCCATTTGTAACGTAAGAGTCGAGAGACATAAACTACAACTTCAAAGTAATCTGGACTCTTTCTCTGCCTTCATACTTCCTTTATAAAATCCATCAGACCTACTGAAAATTGCCTTATGAAACATTTTAGACCAACTTTACAATAACAAAACACAGATTGTAACAGACATATTTGGCTGCCCCAAACATTTTGTTGGTAAACCTTTATTTCCATAAGCTATTTTTTTCTTATTTCCAATGTCTTCTAAAATTATCTGGTTGTTAACATTCTATTTTTAAATCTTTTTAAAGCCATTGTTTTGATTTATTGAATTCCCATAATTCTACTTTTTTGACACTTGTTTATTTTTATCCGGCATTATCCTCAATTAAGATATTAAAAAAATGATTGCCTTATCAGAGTGTCAATGTACTGCTAAAATAAAAGAGAAAGACATTTTCTCTGATTTTCTTTAATTAAACATTTGAAAAAATCAAGATAAACAAATGTAGGAGTGATTCAGAAATAACAAAGAAATTTTAGCTAAACAAACCCTAGCACAAAGACACAAAAACACTAGTTAAACATGAAAAGCAACATGAAGGGCAGTGAGAATTGCCTTCATCATAGACATAACTGAAATATTTTCTCAATCCAGTCATATTGATCTTAACAATAGCTAATGTAAGCTGATGTTAAAGAGTATTTTTATGAATATTTTTCTTTTATGAAAACTTATCCACTTATAATCCATGCAAACAGACTCAAAGACAAAATACACAACTCCAGTATCCTGGTAAAAGCACAGTAAATGAACAAGTGAAAATACCAACAGTGAAACTCACAAACAGGTTCAAACACCATAAACTCACTTCTTTGAGATCATAAGAAGTATGTCCCAGGGTTGGGAAAAAGGAATTTTTTTTATATATAAACAAGAAAGTGCATTCATCAGCATGAAATGCAATCAAACATTATTATACCAAATGTTTTTGATGTGACACTACAAAAGAGAATTTGCAGGGTAGGGAGGACTATGAATGACTGATCATTTTCCTGTTTACATCTCCTAATTTTTCAGAATACATTTTGGCTATGTGAATTTAGTCTTATCACTTAACCTTCTTGAGTCTCCCCAACCTCAAAAATAATATTGAAACAATAAAATCTACCTCATTTGTCATCTGATAGAAATTTTGAAGAAAGAGCAAACAGACTTTCTTAAAGGATAAGATGTAGAGGAGAGAGAAAGAGAAGTGTTAGGAAGAATGTCTGGGTATGTGGCCTGAGGAAATGGAAGGGAAGAGTTGTCATCTTGGGAAAACCTATGGACGGAGCAGGTCTGAGATACTCCTACAACAGACAGTGCCCCGGCTCACTGAGCACATTTAAACCTAGGAATTTGAAGGAATTGGAGCTCTATCCAATACACTTTTTATCTGAGGCTGATCACACATCTAGACTATGGATTTAGGGGCTCCATGGAAACATATTTTTATGTTTTGAGATATTTTGATATGATAAGATCCTATTTCTAGTGTTTTACCTCCAAATAACAATACCTGCAGAAAGGCAGATCACACTCATCTAAATCATGGTCTCTGTCTCATAGGATACTTGTGTTTCCTGATTATTCTGTTACTGAATACATTTCCTGTTTGTGGGGGGAAATTTTGCTATGTGTTAGAAGTTATACTCCAAATACTATTTTTTAAATAACACAGATTTTTAGACATAATCAAGATACAACTCTGGCTAGAATGTAGAACACATTGATTGAAGGTCAAAAGCAGTTTTAACACGGATAATTATAAGCATGCACAGTTCTTTCTCTTTGGCTGACAAAGTCTTTTCCTTAGGAAAAGTAGGGGTGCTAAATTATTTGTCTTTCCTATTGGGAAGTCAATGAATACCTAAAATGTATAAATGAAAAAAATAGAAATTGCAGTCTATTATTTAGAATTATAAAAGTATCTAGCAGGGCAATAAAAAAAATTAAGATCTATAAATCTGAGAGCCAACGTTGAGAGGAAGTATAATTTTCATAGAAGAGAGTCATTAGATAACTGTGTCAGTTGGAGTCTGAGCAGAAAACAGATGGCACACTGTTGTTGAAGAAAGCTTAATGAAAAACAATTTACAAAGCTGTGGACAATGTTTAGGTAAAACAATGAGGGATGATGAAGTACTCAGATTCTACCCAGGGCCAGAGGGAAGAAGCAGTTACCAGCACTTGGCGTGACTTACAGCTGTAGAGGAGGGCCACTCACAGGACTTGTGGCTGAAAGGAGCTAGAGCTATGGCAGGGAGTCATTGCCCACCCATGGCCATAAGAAAGGTGTTCAGAGGAATTTCCTCCCTCTCATCTCCTGATGACACCTCTCTTTGGCCAAATACATTTGGAAGACCAAGGCATGGAGTCATCAACAGTGAAATCCAGAAGTCAGTATCTTAGGTCATAGTACTAGGTAGAGAGAATGGTGAAGAATGGATTTGGAGAAGCAAAAAGAATGTCTAGCACAGATACTACCTATGATGGCAAGCTTAAATATATTTAACTTGACTGGGAAAACACATGGTTGTCCACAAAGAAATATGTTCTTTAAATTTTATCTTGTGAATAAACATACTAATAAAACTTATTGTAGAGAAACATGTAGCAGCAAACCTTTGAATTTCACTTTAGTAACATTTTAAATATCTTAGATTTATCCTCCATTATATTTAAGGAGAACTCTATAAAAATTGTGATGTAATATCATTTTAAATGACTTTCATTATTCTGTCCACCTACATATATGTTTATTTTGATTGTCTTTCTAGAGAGATCTGAAATGACATGTAATTAACGTATAAACAATAGTTATTTCTGAGTGGTAAGGATACTTTGTAACTTTATTCTTTGAACTCTTCTGTACTGATTGAGTACTAATGAATATGTAACATTTTTATGAAACCTTGAAGTATAAAAACTAAAAGTATGTATTCTTGCGTGAAGGGAAAATAGACCTACTACTAATTTGGAGGTGGCTTCTTTAAATCAGGTCAGCACAGTCATGATAATTTTCCCATTCTTCTATTATTCCCATTAAAAAATGAAATTGATAGAGTCAAAACAAGAAAGGTAAATGATGTCTGCTCATTTGGCATGCATTCTAAGACAGAAAGGTCAGTAATGGGGGCAGGAATAAAGGCCAATAACTGAGAGGAGATCACTGGGAGATTCTGTGAAATAAGCAGGGGAAGGTGCCAAAACACACTATAAGCTTGAGTGAAGGAGCAGGTCCTACAAAACAGCCAAGGCAACCAAGAAGCAAAGCATAGGAAATGGTCACTAAGAAAATCCAACAAGTTCTGGCAGATGGTTGTACTCTCCTTTTGGAGTAATTTCTTTGGGCTCCTATACATGCTTTCTGGTTTTACCCTGTGCTCTCATAAAAGTCCTGCCTGTTTCCTAGTGCACCTAATCTTGTGGAGCATTTGATTTGTACTTTCATTGTATGCCTTAGTCTATTTTGCCTTATTTTAAAATGTATACTTTACATGACTCATTAAACTTTCCATTTAATCATTTATTTATATCTGTACTTATTCATAAATTTTTGCTTTTGTCTATAGCTATAATTCAATCGTATTTATTTGAGTGCTTAAATTGCCACAGATTTGGCCAGTGGAAGCCCCTTCGATCTGGCTTCTCTGTCTTTTTGACATGCCCTTTTGTTCTTTGCGCACCTCCTTACATCCTGGCATTACAAAATGTTCCAGGCTCATCTTGTGCTTTCCCTGCCCAAGTCCTGGAAGCAGACAATTTTTTAAAGAATATTTTATTCTTTTTAGTGGAGAAACCTAATGTAAAACCAAAATCTGAGTAATAGGTATGCTCATTGCTACAGGCATACCATTCCTCCCAAGCCCTCTCAGTGTACAGAGCGAAGGAATGTGCACACACACAAACACACATACACACACATTTACACCTATGTTTATTTGTATATCTACCTATTAATCAAGCTATGTAGGTATCTATCATCTATCTACTATCTATATTGAAAACCATGAGTTCACACTAGTATCTCTAATTCCAACCTAACACCACAGTTTCATTTTGTTTTTCTTCTCTTTCTAGTTTATAATGTCCTGCTGTAACAGTGAGATACTTGGCTCCCATTATACTTAATAGGTTTATTTATTTGATTAATACCTCTGTATATTAAGAATCTCCCTTCACTGCTACCACACTTCCCTGCCAGAACTCCAATGTCACATGTTGAGTTGTCCCTCTCCGACCAACAGTAAACTTTCTCACCCCTGCTGGGCTTCAACACGCTGTGCTGGGCTACAGATCCTGCACATGGACAGCTTCATCATAATAGTTGGGGTCTGAAATCTCACTTTTAGATACCATGGTTTTCCCTGCTTCCTATATGGACACATAATACTGAATTGTTCAGGAAGAGTAATAAAGAGAAAGAGGAATAGGGAGCAATTGATTATTTTAAATGCCTATGTTAGAAAAATAGAGGCGTAAAATCAATGTGCTAACCTTTCACTGTAATGAAAAATCTAGAAAAAGAAAAACAAATTAAAATTATAAAAATATCAAAATAAAGTAATCAAATAATAGGAAAAAAATCAACAAAGGCAAAGTTGATTCTTTGATAAAAACCTTAGTAACGTCAGGTGCAGTGGCTCACACCTATAATCTTAGCACTTTTGAAGACTAAAGCAAGAGGATCACTTGAGGCCAGGAGGTCCAGACCAGCATGGGCAACATAGAGAGACCCATCTTCATCAAAAAAAACCCAACCAAACAAACAACAACAACAAAAAACCCTTAGTAAGACTGCTCAAAAAAAAAAAAAAAAAAGAGGAAGCTAGCAATAACAGTAATATGATAATAAAAGAGAGGACTGGACTGCAGACAGTTAAAGGACAATTAGATGCTATGATCAACAATATTATGCAAATAAATTTGACAACTTAAGTAGAATGGACAAATTCCTTAGAAAACACAATCTACTAACATGAACATAGGAAGAAACAGGAAATTTAAATATTCATATAACAATTAAAGAAATTGAATTCTTGATTGAAAATCTTTCCACAAGAGAAATCTGGTTACAAATGGCACTATGGTGAATTCTAGCAAACAGCTAAGGAGAAAGTAATATCAATTCTGCAGACTACAGAGAAGGAAGAAAACATATCCCATATTATTTTATGAGAACAGCATAATCCTGCCAACAAAATCTGACAAAAACATGACAATAAAATAAAACTATAGACCAATATATCTCACGACCAAAGATCAAAAATCTCTGACATTAGCAAGTCAAATCTAGGAATATTTTATAAAGACAATAAATTATGACTAAGTGACTTTTAATCCAGGAATATAAGCCTAGTTTAATTTTAAAAAAAATCAATCAATGTCATTTGCCATATAAATAGAACAAAGGAAAAAATCATATTATTATCTCAATAGGTATAAAAACAGCATTCATGATAAAATCTTTCAACAAGTCAGGAATGTAAGAAAACTTCTTTAATCTGACTATAGATATCTACAAAATAACCCACAGCTATTAATATTTATAATCGGGAAGAACTAAATTCTTTCTAAGAGTAGGAACAAGACAAGAGTGTCACCTCCTCAACACTTGCCTTCAATTTTTAAGGAGCGTCTTTAACCAGTTCAATAAGGTGAGAATATGAAAAGAGGAAGTAAAACTTTAAAAATAGGAAGTAAAACTGTTGCTTTTCATAGGTAACATAAGTGTTACTATCAAGGTCTCAATAAAATTCACAAAAAATGCTTCTAGAATACATTCATTTACCAATTTCACAGGACACAAAGTTAATAATAAAAAATCAATCTTTTTATATGAAAGCAATGGACAATTGGAAATAAAAATTTAAAAATATCATATAATACATTATCAAACCCATAAAATATCCAGAAATAAATTCAACAAAATATTGGGAAGATTTTTTTTTCTGAAACTACAAAACATTGATGAAAAATACCCTATAAAATATTGGAAAGATATACAATATTCATGGATTAGAAGAACTCAATATTGTTTAAATGTCTTCCCTACCCAAATTGTTCTTTAGACTTAATGTAATGTCAATCAAAATTCCTACAGATTCTTTGAAGAAATTAAAAAGATGATTCTAAAATTTATGTGAGAATGTAAAGGCCGTAGAATGACCAAAACAACCTTACATTTGTACACTGTATCATTTTTAATATTTCAGAGTCTGTAACACTTGTCACAGTGACAGAGTGACCCAAGGTAAGGAAAGCCAAGAAGAGGAATTCAAAAAGAAAGACTAATAGTTATCTGCTTACTCTGTTCCAGGCATTATGTAGGCACTTTATGTGTATTATATCTTTTATTCCTCACAATTACCCTATAAGACAAGTATAATTATAACCCCTACTTTACAGATGAGGAAATTGAGATAAGTAACTTGTTTGAAGTAAAAAAAAAAAAAAAAAAAAAAAAAAAGGTTAGGTGGCAATGCAAGAATACAAAATAAAGGCTTTGAAATTCTAATATTATTCATAAATGAAAAGGAACATATAAAAATGACATTTAACTTCCATACACAATATGAATAAGCTGAAACATATTTACCTTTCCAACTCATTAGCAATATCTCTAAGAACTGCTACTTCATTATAAAGTGACACCTTATTCTTCATGGTATAGATTAAAAATATCTTTCCAAAATCTTTTAAAATGGCTGAATGGCCAATATTTTAATGTAAAGACCAAATAACATTTTGAAAGTAGGAATAATACTGAGGGATGCTAGGGTCAAGCTGAATCCTACCTGATTATTCTTAACAGTTGCACAGTAAAGAGGACTGACATGTACACATGGGCATTTTGAGACTTCCATTCACTTCATCAGTGCGGAACCCTGAATTAAAGCAATTGATGAAAAGAAACCCTTTATTGTTATACAAAGATTATTCTAAAAACAAAAAAAAAATCAATAGGCAGGTCTTTCTTTGATCATTCAGCAGAAAAAGAGAAAGAGTAACATTCCTACTTGCACTGGGAGAAAAAACTTAAAGTGTGTTGTTAAATACCTGTTTTAATAGTATTTGTTGGGTCTTCCTATAGGGATAGAAAGATACAAAAGCCAAATGATTGTGTTTGAGGAATTCACAGTTTAATGAATGAACAAGTACATATGCCAATAACTGGAATTGCGGTGAAACCAGAACTAAGAGAAGATCATGTAAATTGCCAGTATTCTGATGCTTGGGGAAAGGAGTAGTAAGAACAGAATGAAAGGAAAAGAAAGCCACCAAGAAAAGGCGACAAATCAATAGCAGGGAAAGGAGAAAAAAAATGCATTCTGGATAAGGGAATCACCATCATCAGAAGATTAAAAGAGTGTAGGAACTGCAAGTATATCACTATGACTAAAGAAACATGTGGTAGACAGACAGAGGATGAGACTCAGGTGGCAGAATGTACAGGATTTGGAATTTTACCCTGAGGTTACAGAACCATGGAAGGTTTTACACATTGGGGTAATCTGTTTGTACTGTATCCACCAGCCCGTGTTGAAGTTAGCATGATAATCAAAATAATGAACTATTGCAATAGTTCACAAAGAAGATGATGTGGGCCTAATCTAAGCACATAAAACTGAGATGTAAAAGAGAATTGGGGGATATTTAAGAGACAAAAATCAATAGAAATTAGTAAACAGTTGGATGTGTAGGGGCTGGTGAAGAACAGAGCCAAGGCTCACTCGGGGACTTATGGCAGAGGTAGCTGTATAAACAAAAGCACTGCTAAAGTATGACTTTGGTTTGATCATTCTCCAAATTGGAGACTTCTAGAATTAAATTAAGAGAAACCAAAGCATAAGATAAGTGGAACTCCAAGTGTCATAATGGGAGTTTTACCTAGACTTCGTTTGTGAATTTGTCAAAATAATAACAACCCCAAATTTTCCAAGCTTTGACTTTTACCAAAAGATAGAATGATCACTGCCAACTTTGGCAATCCTAGTTTTACTCAGAGCCTGATATGTCAATTTTCCCTGTCATATAAGTGATTCACTCTGTCTGAATAGTGACCTGACATTTGGTAAAAGAGAAGAAGAGGAGAACTTACTATGGAACAGATGAAGGTGCAGTCAAACAAATATGCTGAATGTGTGTTATTCCACACATAATGAATTATTTCAGAAATTTCAAGTTGAATGAGCACAAAAGTTCCTTTGGAAACAGAAACATCTCCACCCATTTCTCCATCTCACCTTGCCTCAAATTTTCATTTCTTGAAATGGAAACAGTCATAACTTAGCTACCACCCAAACCAAACAGAATGATGTCATAAAATGTTCTTTGTAAGCCTAAAATGCTATACAAATGTGAGGGATTATAACTGTCATCCAGTATATCTCAGCCAGTTTACATACTTGGCCTGAATTACATTAAAAATTAACTTTAGTGTCTTCATTTATATAATGAGAATAAAAATAATGTCTTAACAGAGTAGTCACAGGAAAAAAATGAGTAAATGAGCATATTGCACAAGTCTTGGAAATACTAAACATTGAATAAAAGGTGGTACTCTGGTAGAAGTATTGCTAATGTTAATATTATTCTTATTGATTCATTCCAAAGAAATCAGTGTTTGAGCCTAGCCTACCTACAGGGTACAAATGTGCTGGCCATTGGGAACTCTGCAAATAGGCTGTTCAGAAGGGATGGCACAATCACACATTGTGTGCAAGATGGAGTACTGTGCTGCTCATTTAAGTAATAAGGGGAGCCTGGATCGTGGCCCTTGCTTGGTACTTGTACAGCATTACCCACTGCTGATAAATAAGACTCAATGAGACAGCAAGGCTAAACTTTCTCAGAATCTGAGCCTCAAGGGAATAAAGGCTGAGACAGTATCTTGTCCATTTTGAGCCATCATTGGCAGTGAGCTTGAGCTGTCCCTTCTGGCCCTTCCCCTAGAGATGGGTTTGCTACAGGCATGTAAGTATCATTACTTTTTCAGGTGTGGGAAATGCTTAGCCTGGCCTTGATTTCAGATCCTAGAACTTGAGAATTGGACAAGAAACTGCCCAGATGATGAAAATAGGCCCAGAGATAAGTGACTTGCCAAAGAAAGGTTATACAACTTACCACTGTAGAAACCAGGCAATGGCTCCTGACTCCCATCTAGGGCTTGCTTCCTCCTTTAATCTGCACTAGGTTAATGTGGTCTCTGTTGGCCAAGACCACCTTGCTGTTGGCTTTCTGAGGCTGAGCACCTGGGTGGTTTCTTATCTGAGTCTTGGACAGCAGCCAGGCATGCAAATGGGCAGGGATGGCTGACTCAGAACACTTTGTGCCTAAGGGGCAAGGTATAGTGTAAAAGAAGGGTGTGGGCTCTGGGCACTTACACATAGCTTCTAAGTTTTGCCAGCATGACTGGGTGAATAAGGGGGAAGGAGGAAGGTCTCACCCTGCAGGGTTCCTGCTAATGAGTTCTGGGACATGGAGCAGCTTGGATTACTCACTTAATCCAGGATATGTTTGGCCCAGGTGAACAGAGCAGGGAACTAGGGGAGACTTAGTGTGGAAAGAGAACTTGGTTTTTTCAGGGAAAACTCTTTATCATTCTTCATTCATTCATTTATTCACTTATGCAACAAAGATGTATTATGCAAATATTTAGGTATACACTACCAAATAATAAGTTCCCTATTCTCGAGAAGTTGATAGTAAGATGTGAGAGATGGCAACTAAAGAGCCACATTTTATACAGTGAGATATGTGCTGTAATTGTGGTAAACGCAAGGCACTGTGGAAACTCCAGGGGGGGAGTGTGCTATGTGTGTTTGTGTTGTGCATGTGTGTAGTGTTCAGGAAAGTTTTCCTGGAAGTGATGTTTGAGCTGTATCTTTTAAAATGCAGAGGAAGTATAATGTGTCAGAAGTGTGAGAAAGCATTGTTGTTCTGAGGAATAAGTGATTGGATATGGCCAGAACACTGAATCAAAAGTAAGGATTATTAGAAGATGCTGGGCATGTCAGTATCAACTGGTAGAAATGTTCCACTTCACCTTGCTGCTGAGCAAATGGAAGGTCAGGGACATTAAGCCATTCTCCCAAGATTTCCAAGATATCAAACACGAAACCATGATTAGCCCAAGTCTGCACCTTTCATAGAGTATATTTGAAGAAAATTATCTTCAAGCCTTCCTCAACTTAGAGATGGAGCAGTAATTTGGAACTAAAGTCCCATTTTCTTATGGAAACCATGCATATATATCAGTTAGAGATCCAGGTTTATCACACAAATAGCTACTTCACCCATAATGCACCTATTATGCTTTACAAAAAATAATCACAGTAACTGTCAAATATAAAAAGTTAGGGTGGGAAAATGTGCTTCAATTTGGAATGCTTGAAAAATCTCCACTCACCCTCCTGAAGAGGGGGACGGGTACTTGCAGATCCTAATTGGCAGGGGCTAGGTGGTCAGGAAATGAGAAGGTAAAGGACAAGTGTAACCATGAGACCCTGGGGATCCAGAAAGTGTGGGGACAGCATCTTTTCCAGAACAAATTCCCCAGGGACACCTCACAGCCCTGCAGTTCTCAGTCATTCTGTCCTTTCTTTTCTTCAAAAAACCCTTTCTTGGTATCACCTTAGATGTACAACTAGGTTTTTCTCCTTCTCTGATGTTCCACAAATCCTTTCCTTCCCTCCTGAAAGAAGCACCTCAAAATTTGGAAGTCTCATAAAGGACTAGCAACTGTGAAAAATTAAGGAACAAAAAGACCTCTAAAGACTTTTACATTTTCTTTTAGCAAGTAGATTCTTTCGAGAAAGCCAAAAGTATGTAATTAAGTCCATCTTCACTGTAGAGAGGCCAGGAATTCTTCTTTGGCTGTGGATGTTGGGCCAATGTAAGTTTAGTGCCCGGTCCAAAAGTGCTTGGTAAGATTTGTCTTGGCTTTACTCTAAACTTACTAAAAACAAAAAACAGAGTGAGAAAAAGTCAGTATTCGGGTGCTTCTCTGTGTCTGTGACTCCAAGATTTCCTATACAGCAATATTCCTGGGTGCTCAGGAGCAGAAAAAGGAAGAAAGAGGGAGAAAACGTAATAAAAAACATGAGAGATTTTGATATTACTGTCCTTTTACCAATTTTATTTCTCTGCTCTAGCAATAACAACAAAAAATATTTATCTTGTGTTTTAGCATTTCTTGAAAACATTCAAACACTTGAAAACATCAAGACACAGTTCTTGAAATGTGAATTATGGATTAATTCAATATAAATTCTGGAAGGAATCTCAGAGATGATCTAGTGCAACTTTTTCATTTTACCGATGAGGGAACTGAGGCACACAGAGAGATCTCAATTTGTTCAGGAAGAGAGCTAGAGGCATATTCAGAACCAGAAATCCTCCCTTGCCTGCCTCCAAAGCCACCTGCAGCTTCACATCGCTGTTGAAATTGACAGTCAACAGAGCCATTTTGCATTCACTATTCATAAAACTCTGGGTTTGCCCCAAATTGGGTTGGTTAAAGTGATTTGCCTAAAGCCACATGGTTACTGTGACAGCCGTATACCGACCCCAGATTTCTTAGATTCCAATGCCAATGCCTATATTGCTCTGTAAAGATGACCATGTGGAGTTTCCCAAAAAACATATGACCTGTGGAATAAGTTAAGAACATAAAAATAAATGATTACAGCAGAAAATTTCTCTTTGGGGTAGTCCCAGATAGCAAACACAAAAGCCCCCCAATGTCAAAGCTGTAAATAGAACTCTTCTCAGAATGAATGTTAAATGAATCATCTGTTTTTGTTTCTTTAGATAGGTAATAATGTGCATGGCCCACCACATACCAATGCAGAACAGTTTCACATTTAGGCCTTTACTAGCACACATGATCTGTGAATCAAGAATGAATAATTATTCCCTCTACTTCATATGTGAAACTATCACTCCATAATGTTTACTTATTTGTTATTAATTTTGGATCATGCCAAATAGAAATCCTAAATATACATGGATTTCTATATTATATTCGTTGAAAAAAACACTCTCACATACATGAACTCATTTGGTTTGACTCTTCCTTAAAACAAATTGCTATTACTGTTATCATCATTATCATCTCTTCTTTGGTAATAAGAAACTAGAGCCCCAAATCTCAAAGGTAATAAATAATAGCACAAACTTATGTTTCTGATTCCAAATCCAATAGGTTAAACATTGCTTTTGGCACATTTCCAACAATTTTTTATTGTGTTTGTTCTAGTCTCATGGAGAAGCACATTTTGACAATTACAATTCCAAATGATACTTGTATATTTAAATGTCTGTTTGCTTCTAGTTAAACAGTAGCCTGACGGATTTCAGACTGTTGGGTCATTATGTGTTGTGTAATGAAGGCTTTTGCTATGAAAACCACCAATAAAAAACTGGTTTCCAAAATGTATTCATTAAGGATTCATCTCTCAAGTTCAATAGTCCCCCCATTACCTGTAAGGGATACATTCCAAAACCCCTAGTGGATGCCTGAAACCGTGGATAGCACTGAACTGAACTCCATGCGTTTTTTTTTTTTTTTAAAGCCAAGATGGCTAGTAAATGACTAATGGGTGAGTAATGTATACCAAATGTATATGCTGGACAAAAGGATGATTCACATCCTGGGAAAGATGGCACGAGATTTCATCTCACTACTCAGAATGATGCACAATTTAAAATTTACATATTTTTGGAATTTTTCATTTAGTATTTTTGGACTACAGTGGACTGCCAGTCACTGAAATTGCAGAAAGTGAAATGAGGATAAGGGAGAACTAATATACGAGTTTCTAGTTAAATTTTCAATTTTGATCTGCTCCTCAGCTAAACATATACATTATAATAAGCAATAGAAATGTAATAATTTTATATATTCCTCTGGACAATGAAGATTAAAAAAATGAGAAGTAGAGAAAATATTCTCTTTTAAAACTTTCAGAGCATCTTAGTATCCCTCTTTTAGTATTATTATTACAACTATTATTATCTCTTTATATTTGATCAATATAACATTTTATTAAATTTAATTTGGTTTAATTAAGTTCATACTTAATGTACTTTAGTGCAGAATGTTATTTTTTTTTTAACCTAGCTCCAAGCAAGTAGGTTTACTCTCAATTGCCTGCATAGAGGTATCTCTGGGCAAGTATAAATGATATATAAAAGCTCACAAACCAGAGCAGTTTGTCCTCCTGGGTCCACACAATGTGTTTGATAGCAACTATCATAACCTAGCCTGAAAAAAATTCCTTTTCAATGCTGTACATTGTAGCTCATTTAAAATAAGATGCCCACAAACATTGTGACTGAGAGCTAGGCTGGGTTGTTTTGTGAAGATCAACATTTAACTGTGTTCTAGAGTTGACCTCAAGATCATGAAAGCCAAAATTGAATTCAGAAATCATTTTGAACAATCATCGTGCAGCAATAAAAAACAAACAAAAAAATTACAAGTGAAATTTAACTTTTATATAAAATAAAATCAGCTTAGAAGCTTTTTAATAAATGAAAAAGGAAAATTACATTTTTATCAATGATTTAAAAAATACAATCTTGTTTGTTGTTAGAATGCTTTCCTTTGTAAGTAACAGAAAACCTATTTAAAGTAATTCAAACAATAAGAATTTTTCTATCTTTCTTTATAAGAAGTCCTAAAGGCCATAGTTCCAGGGAAATTTAGTTGCTTTATAAGGTAAAGCCATGGTACTCTCATGCCATTGACAGCACCACCATTAAAGAAAGAGGCACAAAAGAGGTTAATGGGATATGGTCAATAATGTGGTTTATCATAGACAATTTAAATATCTTAATGGTGAACTGTAACCATGATGATAAGATATTACTTTATCTCTTTACTAATGTTCATGTCATAAAATATTGATGAAATGCCAGCAACTCATTAGATTGCTAAAATTAAAAATTAGACTTTAACAAATTAAATCTAATAAGTCTAATTTCAATTATTCTAATATTGATAAAATGGTTATGAGCAGTACATTTCAAAACTTTTTTTAATAAATAGAATACTGATTAATAATATTTATTTTTAAAGGTTTATTTTAAATCCTTAACCCACATACACACACAAGCTTGGCATATGTTATTTTGTATTCCTGGAATGGCAAATACTTATATTCTTTCTTCTTTTGTAATAAGTATAACTTGCATTAACTGTAACTTTAAAAAAACAAGAAAGTGATTACAATCTCGACTTAGATATAGAGTGAGAGTAAATCAAATGGTGAACAAGGTTCGTGTCTCTACCTCCTTCTTGCCTTTTACACCTTTAGAAATCACTATACATATGTACATGTGTATATACGGAAAATTATAAATATATATGAAGTACTTAACTCTATTACATATAAATTTTAATCTATATAAATAAATTAAATTGTTGAAAAACAGGGAAAGTTCACCCCTGCTGAATAGGAAATATAATAGATTTTATATATATTATCGTGTGTGTGTATATATATATATATATGTATATTTATTACAAAATAGTATTTGATTACTGAGAAGATCATAGCTCACTACCCATAAAGGTAATACTGTTGTAAAAGGTAGAAATGACTCAGTAAGTGTTTTTGCCAAATTCAAAAGTAATAGAGCCTTAATCAGGGAAGTGTCTTAGGGCAACATAACCTTCAGGGTAATATGTAAAGAGATCTTCTCTCTACATCTCTTATTTTTTTTTAAATTGATGGGCAATGTATAGTCAAGTAAAATGGGCTTCTGTTCCAAGCAAAAGCAGCAACAATCACTGCTTAGACCTGAGACGTGGGGTAGGACCTTCAATGACTGGTTACATTTAAAAGAAAAAGGTAGCCCTCATATTCACAATGCCAGCTATTAGCATAATCAGACAAATACCATATTTCTCCCCCTTTTACAATTCTGAAGATAGGCTGGGGAAGACGGAAATTACATTCTCTAAAAGGGTAATCATTCTTGAATAGGAAGATAGAGAGATAAACTAGACTTATCAAACATTTAAGGAAAACTAACACTGAGAGACAGAGAGAGACCAACTTCAGTAAACATAAAGTAACACCTAAAGAAATGAGTTCCTGGTGCAAAAAGATACTTTTAAAATTATAATTAGTATCATCAGAGTAATAAAAGAGTTTACCATATTGATGAATCAATAACTCTGTTATAAAATAACTACTAAGTAAAGATCTTGAAAATGAAATGTGATCACCAAAATTAAAATCACAATAAATGGATTGAATAGCAGAATGACCACAGCTAAAGATGAATCTGATAAATTCTTCCAAAATACAGAGAAAATGCCAAAGATAAAGATTATAGTAAAAGACAAAGAGAATTGATTTAAATGTTTAATACTTATTTCAAAAGAGATTTAGAAAAAGAAAAGAAAGAAAATATAAAAGAGGCAACAATTTGATAACTATATTGTTATTGCTACTGCAACTAATGATATAAATTTCTAGAACCAAAGACATCATTCTTTATATAGAAAAGCTTACCGGCCCCGCCCAGAAGATGGCGGATGAGAAACACCGCCAGACAGAGTGTCTCTGAAGAAAAGACAGATTCTAGCAGAAATTGGAAGAAAGAAGCAAGAAGACAAGCCTGCATCGGATGAGGGTCGGCGGGAGGAGTGCCTGAAACCACGGGAGACTCCACGGGAGGAGGTCTCGGAGGAGAGCTGGAGGCTGGGACCCCCGGAGCAGCCCGGAGACCAGTGGGAAGGGTAGGTGGATCTGCCGTTTCCCCTCCCCTGCATCCCGGACTGCTGGTGGGCTCCCCAGCAAGCGGAGGGACCTGCAGACACCAGCCCAGCGACAACCGCCGCCAGTGAGCGGTAAGCCAGTGGCGGACAAGGCGCCAGGCTCCCAGCTCCCTCGGGGCACCTCCTGTGCACAGACCCGAGCCTCGCGGCAGACGCCATATTGCCTCCTCCTCCCCACCCCTGACCCTACCCGCGGCTGCCCAGAGAGACAGAGAGACAATATAGCCACCAGCCGGAGGCACCTCCAGGGAACGGGACCTTCCCTTTTGGGACCCTACAACACCTGACTAAGGGGAACTCAGACTGTGAGCTCTCTGCCCGCCAGCCCTACCAGGTGCTGCTGGTACGGTGATCCCAGGAGAACCGTGCAGAGCCTGAGGTTGAGAGACATAGACCCAGCTTGGGCTCCCTGTGGGTGAATAGGGACAGGCACTTGTCTCCCTGGTGGGGACAAAGTTTGAACTCTGGGACCCAGAGGTCAGACCTGCAGACCACATCCCGTGCACCGAGGCCTCGCATTGCCCGGGGCACAGAAGGGATATACGTGAACAGCCTGCTGAGGTGTGTGGGCCTTCAGGGGCATATCAGCGTCCTAGAGGGCAACTCTCCCCCAAAAAGGGAGGCCGTGCGCCCAGCCCAGGTGGCGTTCCTGCACAGGGAACCTCCTGGCCAGCATCACAGCCAGGGGAGGCCTGGTGGCGTGTGGTCTGGCCTGCTGACAGAGGCTCAGGAGTAGCCGCGGAGTTGGGGACGGTGGAATGAGGCCAGGCCTGCTCCAGACTGCGGGTCTCGGACAGCCCCACCCCCACACGCAGACTCTCTGACTGAGCGGGGCCATTCCAGCCCCTCTCTGTCAGCTTTGCCTGGAAGCAGAGAAAAGAACTTTGACCACTGCTGACGACATTGGTGGTGCCTGAGGGCAGGCTTACCCAACTCAGCTCCGCCCAGACTCTCTCCTAGACCAGCCCTCAATGAAGGGGAGAAAAGGACACACCTGGAAGTCCCAGGGCCCCACCCACCACCTGAGGCACTAGAGTTCTCTCTTCAGGAACAAGAGCTGATAACAGGACACAAAAACAACAGCATAGCCTGTTCCTCCAAGCAAGCGCCACCTACTGACAGGGAGAGCATCCTGCACACCCTTTTCACGACACCTACTGACTCAGTATACAGGGAGTGGTCGAATCTCACCCACAGACACCACCTACCGGCTCAGAAACTAAACAAGGCGTGTGAATACCCAAACAAAAACCTAAAGAAAAGAAACAACAA